>CAJNJA010047375.1:0-21415 GCA_905231915.1 Symbiodinium necroappetens | reverse complement strand
ACTACCACTACTACTACCACTGCTACCACTACCACTACCACTACCACTACCACTTCCACTGCCACTGCCACTACCACCACAACCACTACTACTGCTGCTGCTGCTGCTCCTGCTCCTGCCACAGGCACAGCTACGGCTACTGGTACTGCTGCCCAGGACCACGACTGGTACCACTACGACTACGGTTCACTACGTTGCAACTTCGACTGCGCATGAGGCATGAGGTCTGTGAACTTCAGCCCATGGTGTAGTGCGTCGGGGTTTGGGGAGTTCACTTCGGGACGCACCAATCCGTAGAGGCTGGGGTTGCCGAACCAACAGTTCCGCTTCCAAGTGGAAAATAACAATCCAGGGGATCCCTCTGCCAAAGGTGATCCGCAACACAAAACGAAACATTGCACGATTGGCAAACAGGAGTATTTGGCTGTATACATAGCCAAATTCTAAGGGAGCAACATACTCTATACTGTGGGTCGATGAGGATCATAGGGATCCTAAAATGTTCAGGGATCCGACTAATGGGTAGTTCTCGTCCCGCTCTCGGTCCCCAAAATCACGTTTATAAAGCGGACCCTAAAGGGACCCTGATTTAGAGAATTACGTATACACACAGTAGTTTACGGTTTAGGGTGTAGCAGGATGGGCTCGCAGCCGTGGGGCACTTGAGTTCTCGGTGACCCACGCCGAGTGCTCAAAAGACTGCATACGAGGAGGGTGTTGCAGTATGAAATCCTCAGGACTCCATCCCATTTCCATGAGCGCCAAGACCCGAGGACCAAAATCCTAAACCTTAAAAGTATACAGGACTACATTCTTTCCTCAGGACATCCCCTGATCTGATCCGACCAAAAACAGCAACAACTGCATAATGCCAGCTGTGACATCAGCAGTACTGTCTTATACCTTAAACTTGAAACCACAACCTTAGAATCCCCACGGGACCCTTACATAGAACCCTCAGTTGTAGGATCCTGACTAATTCATGAGGAACCCTCACTGATGTAGCCCTTGATGAGCAAGAAGTTAGCAATACCCAAGATCGTATACCGAAAACCCTCGACCCCAAACCCTAAATCGATGGACACCCTGAGCCCTAAACTCAAATCGATGGACACGCCCCGAGCCTGCCAGGAGTTCCGGCCACTTGCCGCCAATCTGCAGCATCTGCATCGCGAAAGTCTTGCCTTCAACTCTCACAACTAGGCAAGCCAGGAGACGTCTCTAGTGCTGGTAGGGTTTAGGGTTTGGGGATTCGGACATCAAAAACGTTATCACGGCTTATGGGATTTTGGTGGATTGCATGGGGATTTCATTCGAGCTCTGGACCACGCTTTCTTAGCATGAGAGGTATACATACATATATTTATTATATACTTGTGTATATATATATACACATACATACAGACACCTAGATATGGAAAGGAACGAAGAAAGATAAACTCTGCCTCCTGCATTGCTGAGCGAACCACCAAGCAGGGTTGCAAATAGATAGGTAGATCGATAGATGGATGGATAGACGGATAGACAGACAGATAGACAGATAGATAGATAGACCCTATAAGCCCTATAAGCCCGAAGCCCTAAACCCCTAAACCCTTTCTTCTTCTTCTTCTTCTGCCTGACTGTGGGGTCTCCTCGACGGGCGTCTGCAGCAAGCTGACACTACGAATCATTCCGGCGAATAGGTTCCGCCCCGATTCTGTGTAAACGCAAGGTAAGAACTAAAATGCCAACGCCGGGCCTGGAGAGGCCTTCTTATTGGAGTCTCCAAGTGTAGGGCTTAACATCCGAACTCTCAGATCATGCACGTGTCATGTTAAACTCAAGTTCTGAAACAGGTCTCGGGTCCACAGAAACCCTCCAGCCCTGGGCCCCACCCGGAGGGCGCCTGGTGTGTCCAACAGGCTGGCTGGCGGAAGCCCCCAGTTCATTCTGAAAAGGGCTCACCTTCCTGGCCAGAAACGTAACGTAATGATTGTTCCTTCCCTTGTCGCGGGCTTCTTCAGATCATTCCAGGAGCATTTCTCATGTGATGGATCTGTTCTCCGGGTTCAAGAGAGCAGTTCAGGTACTTCTGTTCAGCGATCTCTAGAATTGATCGAGAATCTCCTTACCCCTCTACCCATAGGCCCCTAAGTAGTTCCTTTTTGGGACTACCTTACGGGCTTCTAAATATGAATCCCCAAAAGGAGCTACTTAGGGGCCTATGGGTATAGCCCCCCAACTCCCGGAGCCGCAACTCCTAAAAGCCGCTGCGGTGAACATCGAACCTACCGTTAGGGGCCTGAAAAGGTTTAGGGGTTTAGGGNNTTTAGGGTTTAGGGTGGGTTTGGTTTGGGTTTAAGTCATTTTTAAGTCATATTCACAACCTGAAGGAGTAACGGTCTGAGTCATTGTTCAGGCTTCTATATCAATCGGGTCTGGAAAGTTCCGTCCAAGTTGACGGGACATTTCTTAGCCTGCAGAGAGAGGCCTGGGTGCTTGGGCAGCCCAGCTGCTCGAAGTGCGAGAGAGGCTGTCCCAAATGCACGAATTCCATTCGGAAGAGTGGTTCTTCATACTCATTCCTGTTCCTTGTAGGGTTTAGGCTTAAGGCCTTTAGGGTTTCCCAGAGAGTTTTCACCTCGCCCTAGAGTAGGATCTGCGTACTTCATAGGCCTTGGAACGCCCGTGAACAACTCCATGGCAGCTCCTGAGCACTATGAAAGCCCCAATTCACGAACCCCCCCCCCCCCCGTAATTGGCAAAACCCCGAATTGCATGAATCCCACATTCGCGAAGAAAACTTACACAAGTCAAGAAGAAAGCTCCGGTCCGTCTCTGCCCCGAAGATTCTAGCTATAGGGTGCAATATACAAGCCTGAACAACTAAAATGGGACGGTATACAACTATTTACATATGTTATGGTATATTTATAACAAGGAACCCTGACGAACAATGTTGGTAATGATTCTGGCTTCTACAGTGTATAATTATCGGGTCTCGCCTTCCCCTCCGGTCCACGTGCCTGATAACCATACACTCCCTCAGACACTCACCTACCATCACCACCATCCTGGAACTTGTATAAGTGCACAGGAATTCTAGGGCTTAGATTTGTTGAGGCTTCACGGGCTTGGGCTTCACAAGTGCAGCGTGACTATATACTTCGACCCTATAAACCCTCCACTTTCACTGCCAAGTAGACAAGCTAATCTAAAGCCCAAAATGCAGATATATGCGTGAAACTGTTTATTTTGTCTGAAGCTGGCTCTTGTCGCAAAAAGGCACTCCACCCTCAAGAAGCTTCCCCAAACTCTGAACCCTAAAACCCCTATTGGCACCCAAAACCTTAGACGTGAATTCGCGATGAGTGCCCTGAGCCTCTCCTCAGGATACTATCACCAAGCTTCTGAAACAAAGACCTCTAATGAACCCGCACATCCCTCCGCGGCCCTGCATTGAAGACTCAACACCTCCGTCGTGTCTTTGTGTGTTTTGCTGTTCGCTCGTGTTTATTTCCTTCTCTATGTCCTTGAACGAGACGGTGGGAGATCTCGGAGGCTCCAAGTGCTTTGAAACCTAGCAGTCCGCCTTGGGAAGGAAGGGATCTTGTGCACATTCATGCTCGCACCGCCAAGATGCGTTGTGTCGGCGATGTAGCCTTCAGTGAAGTTGTTACTGGGTTTAAGGTTTAGAATTACGGCCTTTCTGTAGTTGTCTCACGCAAGCGCTTGACTGACTAACTAGGCTTGGGTGTGCGGGACGTTCTATACCAAGAACAGTTTCCAGGAGCCCATTAGGGAATATTCAAAATAGTTATTCAGCCAGAATTAAGGGTTTCATCTCTGGGGTTTAGAACTCCAGGGTCGATGGTGGGGGCTGCTTACCTGTAGCCCCAATACCTGCCATTCTCGGGGGCAGATACTTTGCTGTTCAGAATCAGGAACTAGTTTTTGAGTTTTGGTAGGGCTCAGCGATTCATGTCTGCTCTCAGGGCCACGCGACGAAACACTCAGGGAAGGCCATTTGAGGCACGCAATGAGGCCGACTCATGTGGGTGGGACATCTGTTTGTGGCCATGGGGAGCAGCTCCGCTTTTAATGATGATGCGTAGATACTCCGATGTTTGGCGAAAGTGTTCAGGCCGTTGCCCGGTGACTTGATGATGCGACTCTGTCATCTTCATGTCTTCAAAGACTGAAGACTGTACCAGCTTGGCTGTGTACATTAGAATATAGGGTTTGGGGTTTTGGGCTGCGGTTAGCACTCCTATGGCCTCAAATGGTTATCTATTTCGTCAGGCATCAGCCGCGGGGGTTTGGTTTGATTGGTTCAGGCATGACGATCCGTATGCGGCATTAAGGCAAGGGCAGGGGGGAGAAGGCTACCAGTAAGCCTGTGGTGTCTTTACGGCTTTTTGTTGGGGTGTCTATTACTGTGAGGTTCGCAGTTCCCAGCTGCCACCAAGGCCGTTCGGATGATGGCTCGGATGCACATCCCGGTGTTTGCGGAGCTCTTGGGTGTGGATGATTAGCAGCGACAGTCTTCGTTCTCATCTCAGAGCTCCTAAATTTTTCGCCAAGGAGCAATCTGCCAACATCCGGTGCAACTCCCAAAATGTATGTCCTCTCTGAGAGTCCTCCATTGGAGACGACTTCAACTGCTCCACTTCCATGGCGCGGCAGCAGGGAGGGTTGATTGAGGCTTAAAGCGGCCCTGAACGGATCTCGGTCTCTCTCTCTCTCTCTCTCTCTCTCTCCATATATATATATATATATATCTGCACCAAACTCCATCGTTTGTCGGATTGTGTCGCTCGCGTGGGAGTCTGGGAATCGCTACCACTACGCCCCACCCCAAAAAAGCCGTCGACGCCTTGGGCAAATAGCCGGAAGAGCAAGTTTGCACAACGGCTTCAACTCTCACAGTCGCACAAGGCAACGGTTTAGGGTTTAGCATATCGAGGCCTTAATGATTCAGGCAGGTAGTGGGGGCTTGTTAAAGTACAGTTTTACAGGGACTCGAAGGAACATAAATATTCCTACGGGCATCTAATCCGATCCGCACGTCTTGGTGGCTGGAGGGTTGTAGGGCTCAAGGGTTTGAGGACAGGCTTTAGGCTCGATAACATTGGGGGGATCTATGGCTTAAACTGTGCTTCATGTTAGCTACCCCTGCAGCTTGTGTACTTAAGACTTAAGAAGAGGAGAATCAAGAACGCCATGTGAGGAACTAGGCTTAGGCTACACTTTCGCGACACTGCATGCAGGATTCGATCCACTCAAAACTGAATGCCGAAGCAATACTAAGCGTCCTTACTTGAAGCCTTAAGAACAAAGAACCGTAAAAGGGCTTACGGTTCATACACCATGTAAGGATCCATTTCATAGGAGTATACTGATCATGTTTGATCTTTGTTAGGGTTTTAGTATAACAAAACGGTAAAATTGTATCCAACAAGGACCCAGTATAGGGGCTCTTAAGGATTCATTTTAAAACAGAAAAAGGGGCCCTTTCTTGACTGGAAGAACTCAGAGCCGCAACGAAGACCACCCGCAAACCCGAGAACTCGAGCGTCGCATGTCCGTGGCACTACAAGGCTCCATAACTCATCGAAATGTGGGGGGCCTTAATGGTTAGAATTGGGTGTTGGGGTATACTTATACTATGATTTTGGTTAGGAGCTTCCCAAAATTGTAGAGGTAATGATTAAGGCCCCTGTATTATTATACAGCTTCTAGAGAGTCCAGTTGTGTTCTGCAACGGCCTGTAAGCGCGTGAACAAGGATTCAAAGTTTCATGCTTGGTTCACACAACAATTTGCTTGGCTAATTTGCAAATTCGATGCCAGAGATTGGAGTGAAGGCCCAACTAAAAAAGCAGGTGGTGGCAGCGAGCGGTGTGAACGGTGTGAAGGTGTGTATGTGTGTGTGAGTGCGCGCTCTGGGCAAAGACGATTTGCGATCAAGAAACCTCCACTGAGCTGCCATTAGCAAAGCACTCTGGATGTTGACTCTTTGGATAGGTTTTGGAATCTTCGACTTCGGCCTAGCTAAAATTCGCTGTGAACCTTTACCCCCCGATTCCTGTCATTATGGTATTTACACGCCATTTCATTAAAATTGAGGGAGTCCTGAAAGTCCCATCTCCACCCCAGAGTCTGCTGAAGGGCACTGGGGTGATTCGAAGGTCTCGGTGTCAGTTTAGGGTTGTGAACCCTGAGCCATCCGACCCTCATCCCCAAACGCGGTAGACCCTCTGCCCTAAGGCTCAAAATAGCCCAAAAGCCTTATGTAGCATGGTCTTTGGGCCCACAAGCCTTAAAATATGAGTCCTTAGAGCCTTAGGGGTAGGGTTTGGGGCTTTAGGGATTATAGGGCTTAGCGGTTAGGGTCCCAGCTCGGTGTAAGCCTGAAAAAAAAACCAGATCCCACTTACTTGTCCAGTATCCTAAGGAAAGACAAGGATAACCGTGGGGAATACATAGGGATTATAGTACCCCAAAAAGGTTAAGGGTCACCTATTCTACTATCCCTGACATATAATGCATCCATAAATAAACCACAGCCCAACCTGCTGATGCGGAGGGTATGAAATTCCGAAAAGCCAACACTTGCGCGTCGAACAGCCTAAACCAACTTCTCAGGGCGCTGACAGACTGTTACTGGCAATAGTGATATATTTAAAACTTGTTTTATACCTTTATCACTGAATCACGTTAAGCTTGTTTTTGAAACACTAACACACTTGTAACAAATCAAACGAAAAGCAGGAAATGCCTTGGCACACTGCAGCATAAGAAAGAGGCTATCCTTTTCAACCCAAGAACCTAACCTGCATGCCCGAAACCGTTAGGGTCCATGTACCAAGGTAGTATATACTTTGGCCTTGATGCCCCCTATACAGGTACTTTGGGGCCACAGCGTATATGAATGTACTAGTTGGGTACATGAGCCCTTGGGGAAATATCCCGAAATCCTGCCCATTACGCAGGTATCGCACCTCCAGGACGAAGGTCTGCAGGGCCGGCAGCATCTCAGAATAAAGCCAAGGGGGCCAGAGCCGCAATGGCACACGGCAAACACAAAGCTCAACAGTCAACATCGGTTCGCCGGAAAGGCCTGGAGATCACGCAATGGATCTCGATCCACACGTGGTACTGTGATTATCTAGAGCCCCAAAAATATCATTTCTAGCAGGCCTAGCAGGCATCGAGCTGCAACACTTCCATCTGCGACTGTTCAGCAGGTTTCCGCAGATGCTCGGAATCCACACAACCGAAAATCATTGAGGACTTTTAAAAGAAACCATAATTGAGCCCAAAGAGTAAGTCTGTCAGGCCCCAGGTCGTGTCTGGAGATCGAATGCCGTCCAAGTCAATCAGAATCTCTGTGCTAGGCCTCACCCAAGTAATGACAAATAAGCCTGACAAAACCCTAAACCCCAAACCAGCTCACTTCCAGAGCCTTTCAAGGTGTCGGCGGCTTGGAGAGGGCCATAGAACGGGAGCAAAATCTAACTTCAACAGCGACAGCAGCCAACACCCAAAGACGGGGTGCTAAACTTCAACGCATGGGTCGTGCTTACCCCAGGCTGATTTCCCTGCGGAATCACATCTTCAAGCCGATGAACCTGAGAGCCCATGGGCCTTTGCATCGAGAACAGCCAGGACAGGAAGTCGTACTAGCCTGACTGATTAGAAGACGGTTTGGGGGCACAATACACTATACTTAGAATGAGCAGTCCTAAAGGAACCATATTGGTTTACCATTGAGACTTCAACAGATTTTGCATTATAGAGATGATAAGGAAACCTATAAGGCCCTTCATAATAATATGCGTAACTACACCGACCCCCAAACCCTACATTATGCATACATCATCGCCTAGGTGGCTTGTTTTCACAGCAGTGGCCACTTGCAACTTTGGCATGTTGAGGCTACACATCGCACCAGAGGGTCCAAGGACCCAAATTGCAGGGCTCTAGGTCCCAAATTTCATATTCTGAATAGGGCTTCTTGGGACTGAAACCCTACCTTTGGCGCACCTGGATCCTAAGGGCAGGCTTCTATGTGCAGGATCCTTCGTGATCCATCGGCATATGGCAGACTGTACACCTAAAGCAATACCCGAATCTTCAACAATCCCGTCGGTGCCCCATCCAGGAGTACCTGATCCGGCACAGATCTGAAAGAAGCACTCTTGAGTATGATTCGGGTATTGCTTGCGCGCAAAGGTGGCGAGGAGATTGAAGTCCATTTCTGGAGTCCCACCTTACACCAGCGCGAAGTACAAATTCTTCTCTGCTACGAAAGTGGCCCAGCAGCGCAGACAGTGCAACTAGGTGTTGACCTTGAGGTAGATACCATAACCTGGGTATCCAAAAACCTATTGTTTTAGGGGTTATACCTTGAAATTAAGGGGTCATAACCTACTATGTGATAGGGTTTGGGGATACGATAATGCCATACCCTTAGCATCAAAATAGCCTAAAAGCCTTATATAATAGGGTCTTTGGGCCCAAAAGCCTTAAAATATGAGTCCTTCGATACCATAATGCCAAAAAGATCTCGAGATCATCAGAGACATAGCCGCACGACGCCACGAGTGAATTTGACTGATGCCGCTCCTCCCCTAAATCCTAAACCCTAAACCCCTAAGCCCTTAACCCCTAAACCCTCAAACCCTACACTCCTAAACCCTAAACCCCTAAACCCTAAATCTGTGGTTTTCCACTTAAGGCCTGACAACCTGAGCCCAAAACCTGTGACCGAAATACATACATACGCGTATGCATATATTCTTCACTTGTTTACTTAGATATGTACACATGTTGACATCGTGGTGAAACACCTCTCAGCTGCTGCGCGGATCGCACGATCTCTTTGGAAGCCCAGTTGCCTGCGTGATGGATATCGCGTTTACTTATGACCTTCTAGATTCTAGACTTCATAAATAGATTTAAATAAATCAAAAAAACATGTACGTACAGTTACGTACATATATTATCATATATATATATACGTGGGGAATCTTGACGCCTTTTATAAACGCCGGCGCCGGGCATAATCGCCTTTTGCCGGCCGGATGCGGGATTAGCAGGTTGTCTGCGGGACTTTGATTTTGGAGGCGTTTTTTGATTTGGAGCCGGTTGCAGCCCTATCTCGGCTCTCTTCCGGCTGTCCCGGCCCTCTCGAGGTGTGCCCAGCTCTGTGCTGCACTTTTCTTGTTGCTCGAGACAGTTGCTTGATCGTGAGAAGCAGAGAACTTGAATTCATGAGCGGTTGGGCTCGAGATAGCATGCGAACATTGGCAAACAAATACATTATGACATAACAGAAGAAGTTGAAAGCATGGGGGATCACCTGCCTGTTCCCATGGACAGCTTTCGTTTGTTGCAGTCAGCAGGACTGACTAGATTTCCCGCACGAGATGTAGCACTCAATTTTTTTTCATGATGGACCTTGTGAACTTGCAGGACTCCAGGACATGCCTTTGGCATTCTTCCATCAGGTGCAGGCTGTGTTGTGGCCGGAGGCAAACATGCCCCATGCCACTTCACAGCACATAGATCCCATTTTGGTAACAGCTTGGAATAACCTTTGCTTGCCGAGGATATCCTCACTGCTGCCGAGATCGAGGTCATCGTGAAGAATTACAAGGAAGGAGGGTCGGTTCGTCAGCTGGCCAGGCAGTTTTGGCAGGCCCAAGAGGAGATGAGAGCCTCCGATGCATTTGCAAGACCAGTCATGTTTCTAGGAGTTCAATTTGTGCGAGAAGTGGGAAGAGTTTGATCGTGCCTAGGACTCAATGCAGAACCTCTTACACCCGCGAAGGAGCCGGGGCCCAACACGAAGAAACCTTCGGAGCAGTAGATGCTGAGTGGGTGATGCGAGCCTGGGAAAACTGCCTCGAGCATGAAGCATGATTCGCAGATCCACGCCACTGCTTGTCACTGTTTTCCTACGGTTGAGTCTTTGCCTTCGCAGGCTTTGGCCGACTTTTGCATGGCCCAATACCAAGCATATGCTGCATCGTTCTCTCGCTCCTTCTTTGTCGCTCATTTACTGATGTTTCTCTTACCTGTCTAAACACTTCTATATCGCCTGAGGCCTGGTGGGATGGCTTCGATTGCTCCAAGGAGGTCGACGAGGCTAGCAAAATCGCGAATTCCCGAACCCTTAGCCTTCCCTAAACCCTAAACCCTAAACCCTTAGCCCTGAACCCCAAGCTCCTAAGTCCCTAAACCCTTATCCCTGAACCCCAAGCTCCTAAGTCTATGCTGTGCCAGGGCTACGCTTGCAGCTTCCCTCTGGTGTCTGTGTGCCCCCAAGTGGCTGTAATCGTTGGTTTAGCATTGCAAGAACAGCCAATGGATTATTGCAGGTATATCGGTGGAGCCAACTGGATGAGCTTAAGGCCTGCAGAACCTTCGCATAACCGGGTCCCCTGTAGTCGGCGACTTGCTGCAGGTGTTGGCTGGTGGGCTGACAAGCCCGGATGTGGTGCCCCTTGTGTCCTAGCTGTGTGTCTTCACTGCTTCAGTGGTATGCGTGGCTTGAGCTCTCTTGTTGACTTCTGAAGCTTTTCGCCGGATCGAGAGGAGCCCCGAGATGGACTTTAGCTGCTTTAGCTTCCAAGCAGTGCACCAATCAGCAACTTCAAGCATTCTACTTACTGCACAATTGACTTCCCCGCGCTTTTTCTGCCATACTCAAGCATGGCTGTCGTTGCATTGCAGACGCCGCCTCGCAAGGGGGGGGCCAAGCCTAGAAGGGATGTTGATTTGTCGGGCCTTTGGCAAGCTTGGGAGGACAACCGTGGCATCCGAAAATTTTCTAGAAAGAAAGGAAGTTTGTTGGAGTGGGAGGATCCTTCCAAGGTTGGGAAAATCAACAAGAGATCCCTCATGCTTAACCACAAAGTTTTGCTGGCTTTGATAGAAGTGTACTGTCCAAGCAACGAGCCCAACAAGACCGTGCCTGTGCAGAACCTGAAGGAGGAAGCTACTTGGTTGAATGCTTTGCTTCAGTTCAGGTCATTGTCCCTAAACACTAAACCCTAAACCCTAAAACCCTTTTTTGAGCAGGGACTGCATAACCCTAAAACCCTAAACCCCTAAACCCTAAACCCTAAACCGTGGCTCAATCAGTCTTTGATTTTCTTCATATCAGCCATCAGGTTACGAAATACTTTGAGGAGGTCGACATCACCCCTAAGCCCGGCATGATCTACTGCACCAGTCACAGCTTGAAGATGTTTATGAGCTACATCAATCGGCGACACGATGGATCTAAGAGGAAGGCTCCTTTACTTATGTTGCTGTTGGTTTTGAGGGTGTCAGTGTTGGGTTTGGCTCTAGTTAGAGATTGCAAGCTGGAACCCAAGCCTCATTTCAGGATCATCGCCTGAAGGCCATCTTCGATGCTGTCGGCAGGTACTGGCCGGCCAAGGTTCGCAGCCGCAGATCCTTGGCTGTTGTAGAGCAGGAAGAGGAGGAGCAGGAAGAGGAGGAGGGAGAAGACGAGGAGGAAGAAACTATGACAGAGCCAGAGGATGAGAATGGACAGGTTTGCGAGGTTGATGCATACCTTGCTGAAAGCATGGGGCTGGTTTCTGGATCCCCGCAGCCACCTTCGGCATATGTCGGGACGGTGGCCTATGAGCTAGATGCCGAGACCGAACAGGTTGTGCCTTACGAGGCACCAGTGCCTGCTGAAGGCATCGATCTGGTGAGAGAGCTGGCCGAACTGGAGCATCTCGTCTTAAAAGCTTGACTCTCCATTCTAATTCTAATCCATTGTCTGAGATAATGTAGAGCCGAGCAGCCGAGGCAGCGAATTGCTCATCGACGAGCTGCTCTGTTTGGGCAGCGAACGATCCAAGCTTGGAACAGATCCTCAGCTCAATCGTGTTCCCACTAGCTTCAGCAGGACCTCACCCCACGCTTTGGGTGTAAGGTGTAGGGGCTTCGGGGCTTTAGGGAGTTTTAAGCCTTAAGGGCTTTACGGCTTCAAGGTTTTGGTTTTTAAGGGTGCAGGGAATTTTGGGTTTGGGGGTTTAGGGCTTGAAGGGTGAAGAGCTTTAGGGTTTAGGGCATGGGCTTTAGGGCTTTGAGGCTTTAAGCTTTAAGGCTTTTGGGCTTTGGGGTTTAGGGCCTTAGGGCTTTGAGGCTTTAGGCTTTAGGACTTCCGGGCTTTTGGGTGTTGAATTGAAGGCTTCGATTTGAGTGGTTCCCGGGATGATTTCTGCTTGACACGAAGACCCGAGAACCCTAAAGAAGTTAAAGCGCCAAAACCCCATTTGGTCTAAAGCCTTTATCCCTAAAACCCAAAAGCCCTAAAACCCGAAAGTCCTAAACTCCTAAATCCCAGGCCCTAAAGCCTAAAGCCCTAAACCCTTAAAGCCCTAAAGTCCTAAACCCCAAAGCTCAAAAACCTTAAAACTTAAAACCTCAAAGCCCTAAACCCCACAACTGAAAAATCTTAAAACTTAAAACCTCAAAGCCCTAAACCCCAAAACTCAAAAATCTTAAAACCTAAAACCTCAAAGCCCTAAACCCCAAAGCCCAAAAACCTTAAACCCTAAATCCACAATGCCCTAAACCCAAAAGCCCCAAAATCTTAAAGCTTCAAACCCCAAAGCCCTAAACCCCAAAGCCCAAAAACCTTAAAGCCTAACACATCAGAGCCCTAAACCCCAAAGCATAAAACCACAAAGCCCTAAACCCAAAAGCCCCAAAACCTTAAAGCTTCAAACCTCAAAGCCCTAAACCCCAAAGACCAAAAACCTTAAAGCCTAACACATCAGAGCCCTAAAGCCCTAAACCCCAAAGCCCCAACACCTTAAACCCGAAAACCTCAAAGCCCTAATGCAGCCCAGGTGTGAAGCACATGGACACCCAGCAGACCATCGCTGCAGACGGAGATTTCCTGAATGACGAGCTGTTTCAGGAGCTTGAGGCATTCGAAGCGGGTGAAGCTTATTTCGTTCGAAGGGGTGCTTGCAGTAACCTGGACATAGCTCTTCTGGAACAGGAAGGCTCTTGCTCGAAAGAGGGGGCCTCACGCCCAGTTCCGGTGGCCACGCCGGCAAGGTCAGCAGCTGCTCTTCCAGTTCCAGCAGTTGCCCCGACAGACGAAGTTTCCGAGGAACCAGTGCAGGTCCCAGCAGTTGCCCCGACAGACGACAAAGTTTCCGAGGAACCACTCGAGGTCCCAGCAGTTGCCCCGACAGAGAAAGCTTCCAAGGAACCACGCGAGGTCCCAGCAGTTGCCCCGACAGAGAAAGTTTCCCAGGAACCACTCGAGGTCCCACCAGCAGTTGCCCCTAGAGACAAAGTTTCCGAGGAACCAGGCGAGGTCCCACCAGCAGTTGCCCCTAGACACGAAGTTTCCGAGGAACCACGCGAGGTCCCAGCAGTTGCCCCTAGACCGGAAGTTTCCGAGGAACCAGTCGAGGTCCCACTTGTTGCCCCGACAGACAAAGTTTCCGGCGAAGCTGATTCTTGCCCAGAGTCGGTCTCCTTGGAAGTCGCCAGTGTGAGCGATGCAGCATCTCCTGATGTTGATCTCTTGGCTTGCAAGGTGGGGCATCCTACATACTTTTCTCAAGGTTTTATTGGGGGGGCTTGAGGAGTTCAGATTTGGATAGCACTAAGCTCAACAAACTATGAGTCCCCAAAAGCCATACCTCGAACTCCCAAAACCCCTACAACCCCAAAAATCCCTCACGCTGCAGTGTTTTGGGTTTATCGGGTGCTTGTGGTAAAGATTTAGGTTTCGGATCTGGTATGTAACCCAAGGATTCGAACCGAGAAAGTTTATGGGTTTGGGGTAACCCCTAAACCTTAACCCTTAAACCCTAAACCCTAGACCCTAAACAACCGAAGCCCTCAATCAGGATCCACGAGAGACTCCATATAACAATATTTCTAGATAAACAATAGAGACTAGGTGTCAAGAACCTATTCAGTTTCTGAGAACCCCAGGCCCGGAGTCTTTTATTTATCACTCGTTATCAAAACCTCGCCTCTACTAGTCCTCCAGCCTTAACCCCTAAACTCCCGAATCCCTACGTCATCACAGGTGCAGACGAGACGGGAGTTTCAGATGCGAGACAGGGGCAACAACCAGACGACGACCCCCGATGAGGATGACGACGCTCTCCCAGTGATGAAGAAGCCAGCAGCCAAGGTGGATGGTGGGAGAAAAAAAGGTTGGCCGAAGGGAAAGGCGAAGGCCAAAGCCAAAGTGAAGGCTGGGGCTAAGGCATCGGATGTGCCGGGCAAGAGCGATCCTGTGCCGAAGGCCAAAGCGAAAGCTAGGGCTAAGTCTTCGGATGTGCCGGGCCAAACCGATCCCTTGGCGAAGGCCAAAGCGAAAGCTGTGGCTAAGCCGTCTAAGGATGAGCCGGGCAAGACCGATCCTGTGCCGAAGGCCAAAGCCAAAGCCAAAGCTGGGGCTAAGTCTGTGGATGTGCCGGGCAAGTGTGGGGATGAGAATCCGAAGAAGAAGGGCAAGACAGCCTCAGAGGAACCCAAGCCTGGAGGTCGCAAGCGAAAATCGGAGGGGGACCAGCCGACTTCCAGAACTTTCGCACGGCGGAATCCGCCACAGGGCGACTCCTTGATCCTGTGGACAGCCATCCGCGATTCCTTTTATGAGGTTGTGCGGCCTTTCGTGAAAGCTCCGACTAAGTACGAGGAGTGCCAGCTGAAAACATCATCCCAGCCGCCCACCTCACTCAACAACTCAACAACCCAAAACCCCATAAACCTCAAACCCTAAACTATTTAAGACCGACAAACCCAAAGCCCTAAACACAAGAATCATCAAGTCTTAAAGCCCCAAACCCACAAGCCCCAAGCCCGAAACTCTAAACCCTAAACCCCTAAAAGCCCTAAAAGCCCTCACGCCGAAAGCCCCCGAGTCTAAAGTTTAAAGCCTCAAAGCTCCTAAACCCATGTATGTTTCTCTCGCAGGATCTCTTTTGGAAGCATTGCAAGCCCAAGCTGCTCGAGCTCGACAACACCGATGATTACATGCCGGTTGCCAAGGATGAGGCGGCCATCTTCTTGAAGACTCTGGAGTAAAGCTCCCTGTCTAGAAGTAGTTGCATTATCCAGCTTGTGCATATATTAATTAAGCCACTGTCTCCGAGGCTCCGTGGTATGATCCGGCGATGAGCTTGACAAGCTTAGTTTCTTGGTGTGGTGTACAATCTACACGAGGTCGCTGAATTTCAGCCCTAGCCTAGCACCCGAGGCTCCGTGGTATGATCCGACGGGCTGCTTGACGAGCTTAAAGCCCCCTGGTTTTGAAAAAACCTTGTTAGCGAGTTGCAGCCACGACACTTTATCCGAGGCTCCGTGGTATGATCCGACGGCAATCTTGATCCTGAGTCAATGACTCGGGCCACGTTTTCTGAACCGTTCCAGTGCTGCTCTCTGGGATCACTAGGATCCAATGGCGGGTGTCTGCTTTCCAGGGGCGAGTGTGCTTCGATAACACTACAATGTCATTTGTTGTCTGATGGCACAAGCTTGGGTCGCCACGCACTGCCCTTTAGAGGAAGCATGAGTCATGACGAGGGATGCAGCTTCTCGTGAAGGCAGCGAAAAGACTCTACTATTCTGCATGGGTAGCAAGTGCACAAATCAGCCCTGAACTTGACTCTAAACGACAAGCGATCCCCTGCACCGGCAGGTACAGTCCTGGAGATGACTTGCTGGGCTTTCCAGCAGTTTGGCCTCGCCGAAGAAAGTCAGCTGCCACGCTTTTCCTGGGTTTGCTTGTTTTTTCTTCAGGTCCTAGCCGTTTCGGGGTAGGCTTGAAGGGCTAATCTTTGTGACGGATTCTAGTATCTTTCGCCTTTGCCACTAACCATAAACCCTAGACCCTACACCCTAACCCGAAACCGAAGCAGGCTGCCTGGACTTCAGGTTTAAGGTCTTAGGGTTCAGAGGGCTTTAGGACTTAGGGTTGAAGGGCTTTTCGATCTTTGTGTGATGAATTCTAATATCGGTGGCCTTTGCCACTAGGCCTAAACCCTAAACCCCAAACCCTAAAACCTGAACCCAAGCCGGTTGCCTGGACTTCAGCTTTTAGGTCTTAGGGTTGAGGGTGGTTTAGGGTTTAGGGTTTCAGGGCTTTCAATTTTTCTGTGATGAATTCTAGTATCGGTGGCCTTCGCCTCTAGCCCCAAACCCCAAACTCCAAACCCTAAGCTGTGAACCCAAGCCGGCTGCCTGGACTTCAGGTTTAAGGTCTGAGGGATCATACCAAGACGTGTCAACCGGACCTATAAAATAATACCTCAAAATAAGCTATGCTCTTGAGGTATTATTTTATAGGTCCGATTGTCACGTCCTGGTATGGGGTTTAGGGTTTAGGCTTTACAGTCTTTGTCATGAATTCGAGTATCGGTTGCCTCTACCAGTAGCCCCAAACCCTAAACCCCCACAACCCCAAAGCCTAAACCCCAGACCCGAAACCCCAAACCCAAGCAGGCTGCCTGGACTTCAGTGATTCAAGTTCAAGTCCTTAGGGTTCAGGGGGCTTTAGGGTTAAGGGTTTTAAGGGCTTAGGGATTTTTGTGTGATGAATTCGAGTATCGGTGGCCCTTGCCACTAACCCAAAACCCCAAACCCTAAACCCTAAACCCAAGCCGGCTGCCTGGACTTCAGGTTTAAGGTCTTGGGGTTCATGGGGGTTCAGGGCTGAAGGGCTTTTCGATCTTCGTGTGATGATTTCGAGTATCGGTTGCCTTTACGACTAGCCCTAAACCCTAAACCCCAGCAACCCCAAAGCCTAAACCCCAAAGCTTAAAACCCAAACCCAAGCAGGCTGCCTGGACTTCATTTTTAAGTCCTTGGGGTTCCGGTGGCTATAGGGTTTAAGGGTTTAGGGTTCAAAGGCATTTCGGTCTTTCTGTGACGACTTCGAGTCTCGGTGGCCGTTGCCACAGCCCCAGACCCGAAAGCCCAACAACCCCTTAACCCCAAACCCTAAAACCCAGATCCTACACCCTAAACTCTAAACCCAAGCCGGCTGCCTGGACTTCAGCTTTAAGGTCTTAGGGTTGAGGGGGTTTCGGGTTGAAGGGCTTTTCGGTCTTTCTGTGATGACTTCGAGTATCGGTCGGCTTTACCACTAGCCCTACGGCCCTAAACCCTTAACCCCAAACCCTAAACCCCAAACCCAAGCCGACTGCCTGGACTTCAGCTTTAAGGTCTTAGGGATCATGGCGGTTTAGGGTTTAGGCTGTACACTCTTTGTCAAGAATTCGAGTATCGGTGGCCTTTACCAGTAGCCCTGAACCCTAAACCCCAGCAACCCTAAACCCCAAACCCCAAACCCTAAACTCTAAACCCAAGCCGGCTGCCTGGACTTCAGCATGAAGGTCTTAGGGTTCAGAGGGGGCGATCTAGTTGGGAGGCTTCTTTTGTTTGGGAAGACCAAGGTTCGGAGGCTTTCTGACCGGCTGTTTTGGAATTCGGTTACTTGTGGCCGGGGTTAGGCTTCGGGCTTTTGAGACCCACAGCAGGAGCCTCTGGAAAGCCTTAAAGCAAAACCTGAACCCAGAACTCTAGATAGGATCTATCACACACAACACTAGCCCAGTTTTGATTGACTCTGCATTACGTAGACTCGTCCCCTAGTATATAATAACATATCCTATGCATGTGTACTCAGAAGACAGAACCTGACCCCAAAGCGAAAAACACCCAGGGTCTTCCGATCGGGTAGAAAAGATGCTTAAGCAGCAAAAGCTAGATCCTACAGGGTATGAGGGCCGGCCCCTGCTCACCTTGACTCTAGGCTTCAAGGCCACAGTCGAAACAAGTAGGAGCCAAGCTAACTAAGACCGAATAGTTGCACTTCCCGCTAAACCCTAAACCCTAAACCCTGAACCCAAGCCTCCACCCTGAACCCTAAAAACCGTGAAGCTGCAAGTCGGGCTCCAAAGATGCCGTGCCTGTCAGATGCAAGGACAATTCTTCCGTTGGTGAATTAAATAAGGAGGTTGCCATTCGGTTCGGGTTTCGTCACAGGTGGCATGTAGGGTCAAGGAGGATCGCAGTCTAGAGGCAATCGTGTTAGACACCAAGCATGTTCCCGACATCCAATGGTGATCCTCCTGCTCGCTGGCTCTGCTCGAAAGAAGGCTGTACACGGAAGGCTGTGGAACCTCATCTGTTTTGCTGTGCTGGCTGTCGAAAGGGCAAACGACATAGCAAGAGGTGCTCGGGGATCAATGCTGATATAGTTGCTTTGATGCCTGTGCAGGATTGCAAGACTTGTTCTCGCAAGGTGTTCCCTCCACATATCCACTGCTGCTCAGTCTGCAAAGACTATCCGGGACGTCACAAGTCAAGTTGCTTGCCAAGGGCAGAGGAAGCTGGTCGCAGGTTTCTTGATGAGATGGACTGATTGGCTGTGGCTGTGCTGAAGAGAAAACTGCCTTGCTACTGCACAAGCCCACAACTAAGTGGTTTCGAGGGCGAGAGGGACCAGGAGAGAGGGGGAGTGAGACAGGAATAGAGAGGGAGAGAGGGAAGCTAGAGAGAGAGGGAGAGGGAGAGAGGCAAAAGAGGACCAGAGAAGGGAGCAGGTGTGTTTTTTGGCAGGTCTTGTGGGGCTTGTTGTTGCTTTTGAAGTGTTTTGGGGGGTTGGTGGTGGGGCTGCTAGTGGTTTTGGGGGCTTTTGCAGGTCTGTGATGGTTTTTGGGCTCACCGATTGCCGGCGGGATTAGCCGGGATTTACGCGGGAACAGCCGGGATTCCGGCGGGATTACGCGGGAGACCACAGCTGGGCACCACAAGTGATTCATCTTCCTAGATGTTTTGGCCCGATAAGGCCAGTTTTGAGGCTAATCCGAGCCATGGAGAATGATGCCCAAATGCGAGCCCTCCTGGCCCAAAAGGAAGCCCTCTTGGTGCTCCGGATTGATTGGGTTCGACTGCCAAACTTTTGTTGCAGCCCACCTCTTTCAATCCCATTGCATCCGAGGCTCGTATGAAGGCCCACGGCCTGGACCCGAAAGCCGCCCAGGAGCAGCGATAACAGCAGCAGTGTGTCCTGCTTTCTAAGATTCGAAGACTTTAGGAAGATTTGTTCATAGTTTAATCTACAGGAGCCTTTGTCTCGTGGGGCCTCCTGGCATTCCTCGCAAACGGGGTCGCAAACATCGACCCCCAGCAAGTTCCCCACGCCGGAAAAGACTAGTGGCTACGACGACATCCCCGAGACCATGCTGGTGGAGAGCTCGCCCACGCCGGACGAGCCCCTCCCCGCCCAGAGCACCCAAGCCGCCTCCCCGAAGCAAGCCCCCCAGCCAAGCCAGGCCGAAGAAAGTGATGGGAAGCCGAAACCCGAGGTCCAGGCCGAACCGAGTGATGCAAAGCAAGCAGCCCAAACCAAGCCGCCGAAACCCGAGATCCACGCCGAAGCGAGTGATGCAAACCAAGCAGCCCAAACCAAGCCGCCGAAACCCGAGATCCGCGCCGAAGCGAGTGTTGCAAAGCAAGCAGCCCGAACCAATCCGCCGAAACCCGAGATCCAGGCCGAAGCAAGTGATGCAAAGCAAGCAGCCCGAACCAATCCGCCGAAACCCGAGATCCAGGCCGAAGCAAGTGATGCAAAGCAAGCAGCCCCAAGCAATCCGCAGAAACCCAGGATCCAGCCCGCAGCAGCCCTAGCCAATCCCGAGGGAGCCCCGGACCAGATCGCCGCTGCCCCTAGCAAACCGCAGCCCAAACGGCTCCTTCCCACCAGCAAGGCCAAGGCCAAGGAACAGGATGAGGAGTACGACCCCGGAGATCAGCCCGTTGATCCCCCAGAACAGGTGAGCAAAGCGACCCTGATGAAAAGGCTGGCACGCCTCTGTGCACCTCGGGAGGATGGGACATACAAAATCCCTCTAGATGTTATCGAGACCTACAAGAATCTCAGCAGTCGCGACGAAGTCTACCGGAGCTTCGAGAAGTGCGGCTGCGACCCCGTTCCACTGCCTCGATTAAAGCATAAGTCGCACTTATCTATGTTCCTGGCATAAGATTATAGACCTGGCCAGGTCCTCTTCGCGAAGCGAATCAACCGCAAGTATGAGGAGATCAATGAGAAGACTGTGGAGACAGAGTATGAGTTCCTAACAGAACAGGAGATGGAGGAAAAGGGATGGAGCGAGTGACTGAGATTTAAATAGAAACCCTAAGCCCGAAACCCTAAACCTAGACCCTAAACCCGAAACCCTAAACCCTGAACCCAATGTCCTTAGCCGAGGAAAAAGATTAAAGGTGCCAAGAAGAGTTGCGAGAAAAAAAACAGGCTGGAAGAGGAGAGTCTGCACTTGTTCCGAATGGCATACCACACATGAGCATTAGTTTAGCTTCTGTGCTCCTGATCCTTAGACAGAGGAAGTCCGAGTATTGCGATGAGTGGATGTACTGGGTGGCTGTGAGAGTCAAAGGATCCAACAAGTGCCCTAGCTCTGGTTTATGTGTCGCATACGGTTTGGTAGCAACGACCCCTAGCCCCATTTGACAATCCTTCCTTCCTCAGGAAGACGAAACGCCACACGGTCGCCGAGATCTTGGAAGGCGGCGACGACGAGCCGATGGAAGATCCTGAGCTTGCCATGGAGGATTACCCGTTTGCTCTCGAGGGTGATGGGAGCAAGGGAGGTGACGCAGAAGGCCTTGCCAGGTTTGTAGTCTTGTTTTGGACCAAGTAATACCTCTGCTGTTACTCAGCACCCTAAACCACCCTAATAGCCTAAACCCACCCTAAACCCACCCTAAAGCTTGATCAAGTGTCTGCTATGTTCGTGTTGTTTCAACACCTCCAAACCCTAACCCCGGAAACCCTAAACCCCTAAACCCTAAACTTCGAAGCACCAACACGAGTGTGGGTTCGAGGCACCACTGTCAATCCCCAAGTGACTTCTTTTAGTAAGGACTAAGATAGTGCAGGGCCGATTGTACTCGTGTTACTGTTGTCGCCAGAACAACATCACCACCAACAGCAACCACGAAAGCCGCTACTAAGACTGCTTCAAAGCTACCCAGACCACGACAACTACCACTACCACCACTATGACCTCCACGACTGCTTTTGCTGCTGCTACTACTCCCACCACCACTACCACCACCAACAACAACCACGACTGCTGCTCCTGTTGCTGCTGCTGCTACTGCTGCTGCTAGACTAGTACTAGTACTACTACTACTACTGCTACGGCTATTGCTACTGCTACGGCTACAGCAACAACAACAACAACTACTACTACTACTACTACTACTACTACTGCTACCACCACCACTACCACTACCACTACCACTACCACTACCACTACCACTACTACTACTACGACGACGACTACTACTACTACCACCACTACCACTACGACGACGACGACGACGACGACCAC
>CAJNJA010047364.1:9492-26300 GCA_905231915.1 Symbiodinium necroappetens | reverse complement strand
TAAATCTATATGTATGTATATATATATATAAGTATATGTACACACACATGTGCAATTATGCGTACACATGCATGTATGAATGCATGTATGCATATATGCATGTATGCATGTATGCATGTATGTATGTATGTATGTATGTATGTATGCATGCATGTATGTATGTATGTATGTATGTGTGAGTAAGTAAGTAATTGTAAGTAAGTAAGTAAGTAAGTAAGTAAGTAAGTAAGTAAGTAAGTAAGTAAGTAAGTAAGTAAGTAAGTATGTATGTATGTATGTATACATAGGGACTATAATGGGATAACATTGCTAATCGTTCCGGCCTCCGTTTCAGGTGAGTACCGGAGGGCTTTTCGGTGTTGTCTCCAGCACAATGCCAGGGGAGTCTCGATGGTGCTTGTGATACACTGCTGCCATCATGATTATGTACCAACCATTCTACGTTGAGCCCTTGGCTTAAACTTTAAACTCTCAGCCTACGCCTCAATCGCAGGTTTTTTTATGGAGAACAACCCTAGGATCATCTGCACAAAGAGAAGCTGCGGCCACGTTTCGGAGTATCTGAAAGTGCAAGCCTGGGCACACTGCGTCACACTAGTGCCCAGGTGTGGGCATTGCTTTCAGAGATTTTCTTAACCCTGGGGGCCCAATGTGTGGAAGTCCTGATATAGGTTGCGACACAGCGCTGTCACAGGTTTCAGTGCGTTTCGCAAAAGCAGCCACGGAACGAAAGCCACGTTTGACCCCTGGTGCGAGGCGGCGACATGCATGAAGGCCTCCAAAGAGTGACCCAGGTCAGGGCTACGTTTGTGCTCTTGAATAACAACCTGATAAGAACAACGAGTCAGCAAAACAACGGTAAAGTAACACACTCCTGTCCTGCTGTGGCTTTTTGCACAGTAAGTGTACTAGCTCTGCATGTATATAGGTAATGGTTGCGTGTCCCCGTTGCTGTGGTATATGTCTGTTGCTTTGACTGGTATGCCCACAACAGAAACGACATGGAACGATATAGCGACGACACGTACTAGTACTATGCATGGCGATACCTATAGTACTAAAGTGTCATTTCTCCCATTCAGTGTAGATGCCCCCTTAGAGTGACAACGCAGCATGTATTACACTGCGCACATGTTCGAGACTTTTGCAGAAACTGCAGACAACGGATTCTCGTTTGCCATTACTCTTTTGTAATACTACTGCCGCTCCTGCCTGATGCTCGCCGTTTTCGTTTGTTGTTTGCCAGTCTTGGCTTTTTGGAGTTTAGGGCGCACTACGTAAGCCTGAACAAATGCTATTCCTGATGGGGTGCCTACTATACTAATAGTATAGTAGACCCGAAAAGCTTTAATTACCCGACTTAGTCATGGCCTGATATTCAGGTTAAGTAGCTAGAGGTGTAAACAAGGATTTAATGCTTACAACTACTTGCTAGATGCTGATCTCCCCAATAAAGGTACTTTGAGCTATAACCTTACTGACTAAGTCTCGTGATCCTCCAAGACGAACCGAAAATCCAAATCTACAGCCGCTGAGATTTTGGCCTACCTAGACACGAAGTCGCAGTACTTGTTGGACTTTGTGGTGGTAAACATAATATCATAGGTAACGCAGGAATAAACAGGCTATCCAAAAAGAGTTCTGCACGTTAGGCGCAGGTAAGCTCTGAACCTTTCGCCGGAAACTGCAGCTTTGAGCTTTGAGAGTTAGCTACGAAGCCGCTAGCCCATGACTTGGGTTTAACCCTAAACCCTAAACCCTAAACCTGGGTTGCCACCATCACGGGCACCAGCGTTGAAATGGACATTTTCCATTCGCCATTTCAGCTCGGCTGCATGCTACCATGCCAGTAAAAGGCGTAGGTTGATATGTAGAAAGCCTGAACCCTGAACTGAACACATACTCTGCACTCTTGGGCAAGTCTCATGGCATGGTCGAGCTCACGGCAAGAGCCTCCTCGTCTTTGACCCAGCTGTGAAATTTCTTGACTTTAATATCAGCTGCCGTTGTACACTGCGACTGTGCGAACTTGATGCCTGAAGCCGCAACACCGGAAACCCCGGACCATGCAATTAGTGTGCGGGTTTTGAGTTTCGGGGTACGGGGTGTAGGGTTTCTAAACACGAAACCTCACATCCTAACACTGAAGCCACTCTGCACCAAAAGAACGAGACCCGTGTCCCCAAACCGCCCGGACCCCACCCCCCCCCCCCCACCCACCCCGGTACGAAGCCCCAAACTGCACAAAGCCCAAGGTCCTGGTAGTCGTCCATCATCTCCCGTTTACAAGCCTACTGAAGTACTGAGGCACAAATAACTACCAATCCCATTCCTTAGGGTTCCTTATGGTCTAAGCTAGTCCTTAGAGCTCACTATTACAATGATAGTATAAGCTATTCCTTAGGGTTCATTATGATAACTATAGCATAAGCTAGTCCTTAGGGGCCCCTCTGATAATTATAGTATAAGCTATTCCTTATAGGGTTCCTTATGATAGTTTTAGTATAAGCTATCCCTTAGGGCTCCTTATGATAATTTTAGTTCAGCTACGCCCCAAAGGCCTATTCTGGTGATTCGGGCCCCTATACGATGGCCTATGACACACGCCGAAGGCCTCAACGCAGTAGCCCATGAACACTCACGCCTAAAGCAAATTTCTCAGCATAAATCAGGACCCCGCAAGTACCTCTTGTTGAGCCGCTGTGGTCCTGAATAGAGGGCCTTTGGGAGTATAATGGAGAGTAGTTGAGGGTGGGGAAGGAACGTGCCTTTCAATTCTAAACCCGGAAGCTCGCAGGCCTCTAGGAAAGGCGCAAGAGTCCGCACTTTCAACCTTTTCCATACCTTCTGCCCCGGAGGATCCGGGAGAGAGGGTGACTTGGGGGCATGCGCATGAGAAGCTCTGTTGAAGAATCTATAACCATAAATCCTACATCCTTAAACCCCGCATCCTAAACCGTTTAAGATCTTGCGGTTTACACCTTCGGGAGCTAGCTTCCGGGTCTTTCGGGTTTATGTAGGGCTTACGTCGCAGGGTTGGGGATCTTACTGTTTCGACCTTTTTGAACTTAACAAGACGCTTGAGGATGTTCGGGGCTTTGGGGTTGAGGTGGCGTTTTGCTTGAGGGTTTTTCGGTGGAAATCCTGGCTTGGGTCGTAGGTTTTGGTAGAAGTTTAGGGCTTGGTTTAGAGTTTAGGGGTTTTTGGTAGGGTTTCGAGGTTTAGGGTTTGGTTTTGGGTTTAGTGTAGGGTTTAGGGGTTCAGGGTTTGGTTTAGACTTTCGGTTTGTGAAGGACGGGCCGTGAGAGTGCCGGTATAGCAGAGTTGGCTGCTTGGAGGACTTCCTCGGAGCTGCGTGCTTCGAAGGAGAGACCACCAACCTAATGCCGGGTTAATGATTAATGTAGGGTTTAGGGCTTGAAGGCCTTTAGGGGTGTAGGGGTTTAGGGTTTAGAAGATGGCTATACTTATACATTGTGCAAAATCATCTAAGCTTAAGCCCTAAACCCTGACATTGCGTGCGGATTGGGAGTTTAATGCTTCATTGAGCCACGCAGCATCTACGGGGTTTAGGGACTACGAGCAATGTGCTACCGGCAAGCAGATACCTATCAGCTCCCCCAAGATTGGACCCTGGACAGTTCTCAACTCCTAAGTAGTTACTACGATCCCAAAACACTAAACTCCCCATAGGCTCCATAGATAGTAGTTCCTTTTTGGGGTTCATGTTCAGAAGGTAATCCCCTAAAGGAACTACTTTGGAGCCTCTGGGTAAACCCTACAAGCCGCTGAATTCCTATATACTCGGATCTTCATTGCAGGGACCCGAAGAGATGCACCCGTAGCTTTGGAAGAAGCCGCTATCATTGCGGGAGAGGAGAGCTTCTGAAAACCTGATAAAGACGACCTACCGAAACCTGTTCTTTTTTGGTAGGGTCCTGATAAACTCGGAAGTGAGATTTATGATAAGAGCCAG
Organism: Symbiodinium necroappetens; assembly: GCA_905231915.1. Lineage (NCBI taxonomy): Eukaryota > Dinophyceae > Suessiales > Symbiodiniaceae > Symbiodinium > Symbiodinium necroappetens. The sequence continues at coordinate 22,324 of CAJNJA010047364.1, read as the reverse complement.
CAAAAATTAAGTCATAGTAGTTAAAGATACCTCAAGATACCTCAAGACTACAACTTCAAATTAAAGTAGCCAGATAAATCTGTATTTGGGCACAGGGCTCAGGGTCTAAAGTTTCGGGTTTGGCCTGGCACCTCTGGACTGTAAGCAGAATTGGAACCCAAAGCTCATGTCGGGTTGCTGGTCAAGTTCATTTTACCGTCCTTAAAACCATACAGTCCCTAAGCCCTAAGCATCCCAGACCGCGAACCCCTAAGATTTAAAGCGACTCGCACCCAAGGTTCAAACGACCGATGTAAACTTAGGGGTTTAGGGCTTAAGCTTTGCAAAAGACGCCAGCAGTATGTAGCTGCCTCGAAGGCACACTTCATACATCTCATGCCACCCAAGGTGCAGGCACTACCGGGCCAGCTGTCTGGTGTCATAGCGTTTAATCTCAGATAGACTCTGAAACCCTCGAGCTCTCCTTCGAAAAAAGGAGCTAACGTCGGATCCGGTATGGGGGAGGGGGGGGGGGATGCGTGCGGCCCCTAAAGCCGGAAGCTTAGACTTGAGAGCCCCTATAAGTTTAGGGCTTACCTGGAGCCCAAAAAAAGCCGACCTTGGTAAGGGAACCCTGAACCTGAACCCTGATCAGCTTCAAGGAGGCGTAGTTGCATCTTGCGGAGCTCGAACCCTGCACTTGTGACGCTTAAACTCTTTGCACTTGTCCTTTGTCAGACTCAATGCCCCAAACCCTGATTCAGCCCCACACCCTAAATCCCTGACGACCCCAAACGCTTCAGGGTTTCGTCAAGAAGCCGTCCATTACAGCGGAGTCGAAGCCATGCAACGACGAACTTGTCGCGGTTGTTCATATCTAAATTCCTGACTGTAGCTTTTAGGTTTAGGATGGTGTAGGCGATTTAGGTATTCAGGCCTCCGGGCTCAGTGCATGTTGTAGAGAATGGGCTAGACATGTTTCGACGAAGGTTTAGGGTTCGACCACAGGAGAACTGAACACTGCCAGCAGCTGCAGTGCCCGTTGTGACTTCGCAAGGGCCATTCCATGCTATGTCTATGTGCGCATACTTAGTCAAAGAACCGCAAACTCATGAATCTAGGATTTCAGGATTCAGGATGTAGATGCGATGTCCAATCAAACAAATGGCATACTGCCCGACAATTCTGAATATTAGGACCATGATGATCGGAACCCTAAAATCAAAGCAGCGCACACCCCACCACACTCCTGCTCTAAATTTTTCACTCAGACAAAGCCTTTGGTTAACCTCCACAAAGGTCACCAGAATCCTACAGACTGAGCCCCTATCAAACCCTTAGACACCCATCCTAAGCCCTAAGCCCGAATAAACCCTAAACCCTAAAACCCTAAACCCTAAACCCGAAACCTCTAGCAGTTGAGGAAGTACTCGGCCATTGAGTGCGTCCACGCATTCTTGCGGCAGCAGTCGGGTCTCTCGCGAGAGGACTGACGGTCTGCACTTCATCACGCACGGCGTCCGTGGGATTGGCACGATTTCATGCCATAGCAGTTTAGGCTTTAGGGCTGTGGGATGCTACTGTCGTCTGATTTTAAGGTTTTGGGACCCTTCCGGGACACACGTAGGACTGTCGGCCTGGAAATGAAAGTTTAAAGTTGAAGTGTATAAGGTTTCGGGGTGCAGGTTTAGTAGCCGTTATGGACCCTTTAAGGAACCCATTTAAAGGAAACCCAAAACCCTGTTCGAATTGTTAAGGCCCTGCAGGCACACTCAGCTTGTTTTGCAGCTCTCCAAGTGACACTGCTTGTTTGCATCAAATGATGGCCTGCCTTGACCAATGCAAAGGCACGCCTTTAACAAGGGTTTGAAGATTGCGGGCTAAGAGTGTAGTCGCTCCCGGTTTAGGTTTTATGGTCTAGGGTTTGCGCTTTCGTGCACTGCCGCAAATCAGAATGGTTTACAGTGTTTTTTTTGTTTTGTTTCCGTTAGGGTTCGCAAGTCGAAATCGTAGAAGGTGCTTGCGCATCAGAGATCCACGCCTCTGAAACCCCAAGATCGTGAAGTTAATGCAAATTTTTCATTTTCCGGGATCTGATGGAAGCTCGTTTGAGTCTCGTAATTTGGCGTTGGCAAAAATCCCATCTTAGTTTTGAATAATATATACCCCAAAACGCTTTTCTGATGAGTAAGGCCACTATGCTAAGGCCCTAATTCCATCATTAAAAAATGAAGTACAGAACCCTCATAGACTCATAGAGGAACTCTTTAAACAGAGCCATATATACGAAACCCCCAAAAGCCACGAACGAGGAGCTGGACCCATACCTGTTTACCTTCACCGGCCACGATGCCATCGATCACCTCTTCGAGGTTCGCTAAAGACACGGGGTTTAGGGTTTAGGGTCTAGGGTTTAGGGTCTAGGGTTTAGGGTTTAGGGCCCCTAAGGGGCTGAATGTATACTACATAATGAGGGAAATGGAGTCGTTGGGTCCCGGTTGAAGACTCTGTTCGGGGCTATAGTCTATAGGCTTTTCCGGTTCGGATTGTCGAAAAAGAGCGTCGGAGTACTTGGGCGGTTTGTCCATAGGCTTGCTGCTTATCTCTTCCTGTTATTGAGAGCCCGTGCCACTACCCATAGTCTCCGTTGTAGTTCCTTTTTGGGGGTCACCTTTTTTGGATCCTAACTTTTAAAGGGGTTGAACCGGAGCAGGGATCAATCATGGAGGCTATAGGTAGGGCAGCAGTCAGCACGTATTGCGGTCGAGACCGGTCCATAGAGTTATAAAGGCTGGGACGACCTGATGAGGTTCATTTCCTCAGCCCCAAACCCCAAACCCTATAAACCCTACACCCCTAAACTGGCCCTAAACCCTAAAACCGTAAAGCCCTAAACCCTAAAACCCTAAAACCCTAAAGCCCCAAAACCCTAAACGCTAAACCCTAAAACCGCAAACCCGAGTTGTATTTGGGGCCAGGCCTTCTAGAGTCCGAAGAGCCATGTACAAAACCTGAGCCCTGCCTGTTTAGGGTTTAGGATTTAGGGTTTTAGGGTGGAGGGTTTGAGGTTTTAGGGTTTAGGGTTTAGGGTTCCCCAAAAGCCCCCCAACCCTCAATCCCTGAGCCCTAAACCCTTCATCTCAAGCCTACGCCCCTAAACCAAAATCTAACCTGAACTCGAAACCCCTACAGGCCCAAATCCATCAGCCCTAAACCCTAAACCCTAATCCCTCAACCCTAAAACCATAAAATCCTGCAGGTCAGTTCCGGTTTGGACTCGCTGGTGCTCGGCGAGGCTGGAATCTTGGAGGGTTTGTTAGGGGCTAAGGGTTTTAGGGTTTCGGATTTTGGGCTTTGAGGGTTTAGGGCTTTGGGGCTTCAGGATTTCGGATTTCGAGTTTGAGGATTTTGGGGGGTTTGGGGTTCAGAGCCTTAGGAATTGAGGGTTTAGACTTTGTGGTTTAGGGCTTTAGGGTGTTTAGACTTAGGTTCCGCCGAATAATTAAACCCTAAACCCTACCCTTAAACCCCAAGTAAGACCTTAGACCCTAAACCCAAAGCATATAAGCCTAAATCCTAAACCTTAGACATCCCTAGTCCCTAAACACTATAAGCCGAAATTGTAAACCTTCACCCGGAAACCCTAATACCCCCAAACACTGAATTGAACGCTATAGGCCCTAAGCACTACGTAGTCCGCTTCATGCAGTGCCTTTTTGCTGGTTGCCTTAGGTCCCTTATGCTAGGATCCCAGCCATAGAATAAGTTATTCAATACTCCATCTAAGGATCTAGGTAACCCTATAGGCCCCAAACCCTAAACTCAAACTAAACCCTAAACCCTAAACTTAAATTAAACCCAAAACCCTAAGCTTAAATTAAACCCCAAACCCTAATCTTAAATCAAACCAAAAAGCCTAAACCCTAAACTTAGTTTAAACCCTAAGGCCTAAACTTAATCTAAACCCTAAACCCTAAACCCTAAGCTTAAATTACACCCCAAACCTAAACCCTAAACTTAAATTAAACCCTAAACGTAAACCCTAAACTTAAACCCTAAACCTAAACCCTAAACCCTAAACCCTAAACCTAAACTTAATTTAAACCCTAAACCCTCCACCTAAGTTAAAGCCTAAACCCTAAACCCTAAACTTAAAATTAAACCCTGCACCGTAAACTTAACTTAAACCCTAAGCCCTAAACCCTAAACTTAAATCAAACCCTAGACCTAAACCCCCGAAGCATCGAAGCTGCGAGGCTCAGATCCTGGCGCAGGTGAAGGCATGCCATGCCCACTGCATCGCCAAGGGCGAGGAGGGAGACGAGGAGGGGCTTTGGGGCGGGAAGGATTCCTCCTTAAGGGGTTTGGAGTTTAGGGATTTAAGCTTTCTAAACCCTAAACCCTAAACCTTTTTTGGGTCTTAGGGCTTGGGGTTGAGGGATTTCAAGCCCTAAACCCCTTTTTTAGGGTTTAGGTGTTTAGGGTTTATAAGGTTTTAAGGGCTGCTTTAAGTGTTCTAGATTTTTTTTGACATAGGTGTTTCCCAAAGAGCTCTATGCGGGTTCCTTTCAGAGTTCTCTAAGGGTCCCTTCAGGCTCAGGGTTTAGGGTTTAGGGATCTTTCGTTTTTTTTTGGTTCAGGGTGTACGAAATTTAGGGGGTGTGGGAGTTTATGGTTTAGGATTGAGGGTGTAGGGTTCAGCGGGGAGCCAGGGCTGTACAGTTTAGGGTTTTGTGGGCGTTCTGGTTTCTGTGGTCGAAAGGCCGATTTGCGGCTTCTTTTGCCGCGCTTCGCCAGGACTTCTAAATCCCAAAGCATTGCCCTAGCTTCTAAGTAAACCCTAAACCCTAAACCCTCAACCCTAAGCCCGAGCTGGTATGCCTTAAACCCCAACTCCCTAGTCTGAGTACTTCCCTCGGTACCGATGCATTGACCCGCGAATGCTTTTGAGCGGCTCAAGTCCTAAACCTCTTCAAACCCTCCAGCTCCAAACAACAAACTTATAAATCCCCGATCCTGGAACCTCCATTCCTGAACACTAAGGCTCCAAAACACAAAGCCTCAAACGCTGAACCCCAAACCATGAACCTTAAGCCCTCAACCCTGAACCTACACCTCCAAACCCAAGAAGCCGACCATCATTGAAAGGAACCGGTGCCTGGCTCTGGCGGAAAGATCATCGCGAAGATGTTGAATGCCGGAATTCGGCACGGGCCTTAAAACTGCAACGTTCATGAAGTCATCTAGAGCCTCGGTACCCTAAGACTCAAGTATATGGATCATACCTACCGTGGGGTCCACAGTTCATAAGCAATGCCTTCGTGCTGCTTGGAGTGTTGGGGTCAGTGTGGGGTAGGAGACTGCGCTGTGATTGTGTACCGCAGGAACCTCAGAAGGTCACAAGGGAGGGTTTAGGGGGGGTTTAGGGTTTAGGGGTGTAGGGTTTATAGGAGTTTAGGGTTTAGGGGTTTAGGGTTTGTAGGGGTTTAGGGCTTAGGGGTGTAGGATATACTAAAGCACTTGCTGTCCCATAATATCATTGAACCCAGATTTCCGCGACGCTGGACCGTAATCCTAAAGCCTCCACAGTAACCTGACCAAGAAATCTCTTGTCATTTCGTACCAAAACCCACTTGGACCCTACACCCTCAACCCTAAGCTGTGACTACTTGGACCATGAAGGTAAACCCGCAAGCTGAGAGCTTGGAATAGAAGACAGCGGCTTAGGGCTTAGGGTTCACATGTCGCCTAAACCCTAAACCCTAAACCCTAAAACCCTAAAGCCGTAAAAACCCTAAAACCCTAAACCTAGGGATGTACCTCGAACTCCGGAGGCGATCCCTTCGCAGGTTTTATCTGTAGCTCTCTGGAGTTGCCGGCTGAGGCTTAGTGCGTGTACTCCAAGGTCCCAAAGCTCTGAATCCTTGGGCTAGCATAGACTAAGCTTGAATATCTACTGATACAAGTCCTTACAGTTGCTTCGATACAACCATACAATCTTATAAAGCGGCGCCAAACCCTGTTAAAATTCATTCCCCCCCCCCTATTACAAAGGCCCTCAGCCGAGCCTCCACGCCCCAAAGCTTATCCTCGACCCCCTGGTGCGAGCCAGCAACAGGCATCCCGACACCCTCCTAAATATTAAACTCCTAGACTCTAGAGCCTTATCCCAAAGCACAGAACCCCCAAGCACCAAGCCTTGATAGAACCCGTATAAATTATAGTGCCCTTGTAGAAGCCTGTAGTACCAACCCTCAAAACAGACTGCTCAGGATCGGCAAGCTCGTGAGGACACGAACCAAGATTGGAAAGGGCAGCGGCCTCGGTCCACGGGTCAGGGTCGGGTTCTTGGGGCTCAAGGTTTAAGTTAAGGCTTTGGCCTTAGGATGTGGGGGTTTAAGGTCAAGTTCAGTGTTTCGGGTTTATGGACTTCAGGTTTCGGGGCCGTTCCACATCGACGGACATAGTTACCCGCAAGTTTCAGTTCAACCCTGAACTCTAGAAACCCTAACTTACTTGACGTGAGCTAGACCATACTTACTGTGCCCACAGTATGTCTGTTGCATGCAATCCCCGAGATTTGGCAAAGAAAGACCAGGACAACACACCCTATACCTGAGATTTTTTTCCGAGACTGTCTGCAGGATTTGGGACGTTTTGGTTCTGGGGGCTCTCCGAGAAAGACGTGGGTGTTTCCGGCAGATCATAAGGGGCCTTTGCGCAAGCCGCAAGCCTATCTTGTGACGATGTTGGCCCAAGATCACGAACCAGAACTGTTGAAGCATGCCCAATCCAGTTTGGCCTCTACCCATAAGGCTCCAAAGTAGTTCCTTTTTGGGATTACCTTATAGGATCCTAAATATGAATCCCAAAAAGGAACTACCATGGAGCCTATGGGTAAAGCAAAGAATTCCCATGAAGTTCACTCTCTGAGGCTCAGTCCCAAAGCTTCACCGGTCTGCTAATCCTATGCTAAAATCGGCTGACAAAGCCCGAAGGGTCCAAGAATCCTATGCTACTGACCTACAAGGTAAGTGAGGAAACCGAAACCCAGGTAAGTGTCTATGTTGAAGTCCAATGATCAGGCACTTGGGGTTATGATCGTGGCGAGGTAGGTTCGTTTGTTGGGCAGTATATCCTTAAGAGGTGCTTGGGCCCTTAATGTTGGGCAATATATGCTTGGAGGTGCTTGGACCCTTAAGGCAATGCTCCAACAGACTGAGGCTCCGTGTCCGTCTCCAGCGCCGCTGTGGAGCTGATGATGTCGAGGCTTTACTTTGCGGTTTTGGGCTTCAGATGCCTTGGGGGCTCCAGGGAAGTTCCATACTTGGTAGCACTGTTCCGCAGAGTTTCTTAGTATGTGGTGTTATGGTCTAGCAGAATTCATCTCAGAAACTCTGTTCGTTCTTCGTCTTGGGCTTTGGCTCTTAGGGTTCGGAGGCCGTGAGGCCGCCGATTTACGGGCTTACGGTGCTAGATTTGACAATGACAGGTCCAGGGTTTAGGGTTCAGGGTGCAAGGAGTTGCAGAAGGAGGGTTTGAAAGGCTTCGGGGGCTTAGCCGTGCGATTTGGGAGTTGAGGATTCAAGGCGTCATGCAGCTTGAAGTCCATAATTAGTGCTGCAGGGTGTCGAAAGCCGTGAAGCCGCAGTGGATTTCCGAGCGATGTTGTGTAGGTTGCAGTGGTCGAGGTTGCTGTTCAGTCAGAGTGCGCCTTGGAGTTAGATCCTTTACAAACTTGCTTTGGCTGACGGTTTGGTGGAAAGAGTTGCTGTGCTGAGAAGGGTATGGATTGTACAGGCAGATGGTCGGAGCTTGCAATCCTGGTCTTGCCTCTGACGGCAGCGTTCTTTGACTGTGCGTTGAATTCACTAACCTCGCCCAAGCGTACTTTCGAGGTAGATAGAGGGTAGTAACTCACCTGGACATAGGGTTGACATACTTAAGGCAAAACGCTTAAAGCCGTTGGCAGACTCGTAGATCAAGCTTTGCCGACGGCACATCTATACCTTGCACCCTACAGCCCTGCAGGAACACACCCAGGCGGACTCTAGCGCCGACATGAAGCATCATAACAATCATACTCAATGTAGTAATGTTATAAGTATGTAATTAGTGACTGAGTATGTGCCATGTCACGTCGACTCTGTGACTCTATGAGCTCCCTTGGCACCCTTTTGCGCAGGTCCATGCAGGACCTGCGAAAGCCTGCTGGGAAGGTGCATGCAGCTTGGCTGTCATTTCGCCGCACGACGGTTGAAGTCTGCGACTCACTAGCAACGTGTCAACGACGAATACTTATGTTGGCATCTCCGTGAATGCAACAACTCTTTTGTTGTTGGTCACAACTAGTCTTTGGCCTTGCCGTTGTGATTATTGATGTTTGTCCGTCCTTTACTATCAGGTCTGCATCGTCGGGGCGGGGAAGATGTCCAGGCGCACCGACTTGTTGTAAAGCCTTTGTGCAGGGAGATGCAGACATGCATGTTTCCCGTGGCTTCTCCGTACACCGCAGCGTTAAGACAAATGGAGACTGTATCATGGACGACCGCTTGCGGCCGCATCTCTTGGTCATGTCTTCTGGTGTGCGCGGGCAGTTTTGGTTTCTATATAGGAGTGAAATAGCTAACTGATACTTCGCAAACTGCTCGCGTCCACAGCTTTGGGGAAGGCTAATGTCATTCATGCGCTTACGTAGACGTTGCTGCATCGTGAATCAAATGAATCAAATGCCGGTCCAATGTTGGAGTTCCCGGATAATTCCTCAGCCTGCAGAGCATCATGCGTTCTCACGTGTACTCAACCTGAAAAGCAGTCTTGGCGAATTTGCGAGTGCAGCGTTTTTTTTTTGGCTTTTGTCATTTCGCAAGGCTTTGCCTGCTTGCGCTCTTCAGCAAGCATCCGGACATCAAGGTCACGTTGGTGAACCGTTCCGTGGACAAGGCCCGTCCGCTCGATTCTCATTGCCTCTGCCGCATACTGTAATTATGCCTGGACCCCAGAAACTTGCGACTGATTTATAGGTAAGGTCCGATAAATGAGAAGCTAAGACAACCACAAGCAGGTACTTAATTTTCTCTAGTGAGTCATACAATGTTATGCGCGAGGCTGATGGTTGATAAATACAGGCAAGCTTACACTGCAGGTTCTTACGATCGGCTGTTTGCTTTTCCGGTCTCCTTTGAGACCAATGTCATGCTTGTGGAATTGTGTGCTGCGGACAAGTGTATTGGGTGGTATCGGCAAACTTTGCCTCTCTAGTGACGAGTAGGTGTACATGCAGGCACCGCAATATCAGACACAAGACTTCTCAGCAAGCAAACCTCGAAAACCCAAGGCGCACATTCGAAACCCTGAGCCCTAAACCCTAAACCCCTAAGCCCTGAGCCCTGAACCCTAACCCCACACTGAGCGACATCCTTCTTGCAAGGCACAGGCGGTGCTTGACGACGACCTCGTGAAGGCTCGTGGAGGCACCAATGCCACAGCAAGGCACCCAGAGGCTTTAGGGCTTAGTTAGGGGTTTAGGGTTTAGGGTCTAGGGAGTTAGTTACCCTAATGGGATCTATAGTAAGTAAGTAATAGGATTGCTTGATATGGCAACGTAAACTAATTATTTCCCTTAACAAGAACCGGTCTGCTGGCCGACCGAATCAGAGAACTTAGGCCTTGAAGCTTAGGGTTTTGGGGTTTAGGGGTTTAGGCTTAGGGTTTGGGGTGGGGGCAGCCAAGTCAAAACTTTGGTGGTTTTGGGCGAGTGGCCGTTTGAGCCTCAATAATAGTCGATCTTTGATGTGCCGCAGGGGGTCACATGGGGGTTAGGTTGAGGACTATAGGGCTTATGACCCACATGTTGCACCAGAGTATCGAGAGTGTTGGGGTTGACACAGCTATTCTGGCCAGCAGATCTCGTGACCACCCTGGAAACCTTGGACCCTCAACCCCCAGGCAGCAGTTGCTGTAAATCCTGAGCCGTTTTTAGATAAAATCTCAAGCCGGAACCCTGCACCTATACCTACCTGTAGACCAAGCCCTGCAGCACTGGAGGTTGTGACTCCTTTATCATAGGGTGTAACCATGAAAACAGTAGGTGTTTTGGGATCCCCTGGTATACCCTGCTGACCCCAAGCTCTAAACCCTAAACCTTCGCGTCCGAGGTCGCCAGCATGGACGACATGTTCGAGGTGATGAAGGAGAGCGACGTGGTTTTCACGGCCACTGGTAGCGAGGTGCCCGCCCATGCACAGGGATAGACGACAAGAAATCCAAGTCTTGATTAGGTCTTTCGGGCTCCCGGTAATCCCAGAGTTTATACGGTATATACACCCTAGTAGCCGTCTTCAGCTGAATCTGCTCTCAATCGACGGGCGAGCTCGAGCGACTGACTTGACGGGAGCATCTGTATGCGAGTTCGGAGGTTCAGGCTGCGCGCCTTGAGACTCGGGTTTTTGTTGTCCAAATTGTGGGTTCTGTCAACACCCGCACTTCGTTCACAAATAGCCGGCGTCCATGTGGATCCAAACTCTGAAACATCTAAACCCGAAAACACTGTCCCAACCCTACCAGCCCCAAACCAGATAAACCCTAAAGCCCAAACCCTTTTCTATAGTCCTTTGCATATCCGGGCAGACCTCCGATCGACTAAAGATTAGCCGAGCTGTCAGATGGCGAGGTGAGGCGGATGATGGCCCCGATTCATGAAACCAGTATTAAGCTATAATCCATCAACCGTCTTTTTATCGAGAAACATCAACGTGGGGGGGGTCTTGTTGTTGAGACCCTCGCTTACAGAATTGGGAGTGTGTACGTCACGGGTGATATGCTGGCTGCTGGCTCGTCCAATCAGGGGCTGCACGGGTGTTTGGTCTTGTTCAGCCCTGAAGAAAGCCCTAAGCCCTAAACACGTACGGTTTGAGTAGCACCCCAACCATGAGCACCGAATCAGGTGCCGATCATCCATGCCCCGGACGTGGAAGGACCTACGAAGACGATGTACTCGTCTCTGATCACCTGTTTGGGATTACCATGTTACTAACAGGTTATGTTGCCTCTAGGCTCCTAGAACAAGAAAATTGGGTAACAATTATATGCAACAGTTCGACTTCTAGGTATGCGGAGTGGTCGACAGGTTGATCGTACCATGGACCTTACATCAGTCATTGGGTCGCTGCTTGTTGGGTTCAGGGTTTAGGCTTAGTTGGGTTCGGTCTGCGCAGCGGCTATTGTGTCTGGCATGAACTGGTTGGGAGTTTGGTAAATTACAGGACCCCAGTATAGAACCCTTAAAAACCGGGTCCTTTCGCTGCCTAAACTTAAGCAAGGTAGACCTGAATTTGAAGACCACCCATTTCTGAAAACTGCATCGTCCAGGGCCCCAAAGGTTGCATTCGTTGAATCCATGGACCGGTTGTTTTAATATACAGGAGCGCCACAATTCGAGTCGTCGCCTGCCGGAGGAAGCTCAAATCCCAAACCCGTAAACCCGAACACAAGCCTGAAATTGCAAAACCCTTAAACTCGACAGCCCCCGATCCTAAAGCCCAACACCCAACGCAGGCGAAACCCCAAAACCATCCAAAACCCCTTGAAAGCATCAAAGACCTGACCCATGCAAGTGTCCCTAAACCCTAAACCTTTGTACAAACCCTAAAGACCCTAGCTGACCCTAAGCCCTATAAATCCTAGAGGCCACTATAAACCCTAAGCCCTCGAAGCCTAAAACCCTGAACCCCGCAAATCTGCTGTTATTGAGTGATGAGCAACGGTGCAGGACGCGAGCGGCCTCTTATGCTCATCGACATTTCCGTGATTCTGCTGGTTTGTTTTCACTTCCGATGTTATTTATTGGTTGTGATTATTTGGTGTTATTTGTTCGGGGGTGGGGGGGGGGCGTTAGTGTTTGGATTTGGGGTCGGTGAGTTTCGGGTTGTGGGTTTGGATTTGGCTTTTCGCTAGTTTATGTTGATAGCTCTGTGGCAATGGGTGGTGTAGTCTAGACAATCGTGAAGACGAAGCCTGTGAAGCGCGGAGGCTGCCGCAAGAAGGTTCAGGAAGATGAAGTGGGAACGAGGATGGCTCAGCTTTTATGCTGAGCGAGCTGATCAGGGACACCGAGGACCAGCCCAAGCACGTGCTGATCGCTACGCTTGGGTTGGGGAAGCTCGAGGACTCCCACAGAGGCAGTGGGGTCTACAGAGGGCTTACAAAGCTCATAAAAGGGTTGCCGAAAGGGACGAGAAGCACGATGAGGACGTCCTCCTCGAGAGCCTTCGGCAGAACTTCCCCCAGCTTCGCAGCTTCGACAGCCAGGTGCTGTTCCTCGATTGTCGGGATATGCATGACCCGGGCAAAGACAAAAGCATCCGGGATCACCTCGGCACGTATCCTCCAAACATCAGCGACATGGTTCTCAACCCGAGGAAGAGCCAGAAGTGGCTGGCGTTTGCAAAGGAGGTTCTGCCTGCGGTTCCCGAGAGCACTGCATGTGCCGGCCGCCGCCGTGGCAAGGAGAGCTGTATACAGCCAACATAAAGAAAGCCCTACCCCAGATGATGTCTTGATTGTTTGACTTGAGGATGCCCATATGTACATATGTATGTAGGTTGCTTCCATGAGAACAGAACCCATTCCCTCTAAAGCATTTTTAGATGCTTTTTAGTTGTCTGAACTCATAGTACTAAAAGCCCCCGTAATAGTCCCTACAAGATTGTGCATTGAAATTCCCTTCTTCAAATCCTGTCGAAATTATAAAAGCCCTTGCAGGACCCCTTCGGTTTGCCCTCTTCCAATTCTGAAGGGCCTTTGGGTTAGCAAACTCTCGACCTGCCATCCGTTCAGGGTTTAGGGTTCAGGG
>CAJNJA010047363.1:0-56484 GCA_905231915.1 Symbiodinium necroappetens | reverse complement strand
GTAGTCGTAGTGATAGTAGTAGTAGTAGTTGTTGTTGTTGTTGCTGTTGCTGTTGTTGTTGTTGCCGTTGCTGTTGTTGTTTTTGTTGTTGCTGTTGTTGTTGTTGTTGCTGTTGCTGTTGCTGTTGCTGTTGTTGTTGTTGATGATGTTGTTGTTGTGGTTGTCGATGTCGTTGTTGTAGTAGTCGCAGTAGTACTCGTAGTAATAGTAGTCGTAGTGGGAGGAGTATATAGGAGCAGTGGTGGCGGTGGTAGCAGTAGTGGTAGAAGAACAAGCAGGCATCAGTACGAACCAAGACGACAACCCAAGAAAGAATTGCAACAATGCTCCAAACGAAAATTACCATGCAACTGGCATTGCTATCATCAGCCATAAGATATTGACTGAACGACTAGGCCAGCATGACGCAGACACTGGTGCGACGCAGAATGAAAGTGAGCATGCTGGCAGCAGGAGCAATCATCCGCATGAGAAACCGAATTCCACCAACTATTCGTCCCCTTCCAGGAAAGCTAGAAGCAACCTTTTCCACTACCCCCCTACAAGTAACACATCTTATACACTTCAGCTGCACTGCTTGACCTCGCTCTCGGCCTCCTCCCCTTGGCCAAGACCGTAATTCTCGGCTTTCACACCGCCGTGAGTGCCCACGGAAATGGCTTTCTGCTTCAGGTCACCCTCAGTCCTAAGAGTTGTGAAGGTTTTCAAGGACTAACGGTGCAGCCTGAGCTTCTAGGCCAACCCCATCTGCTGTCTGGCGGCTTAGAGAAATGAGACTGAAACTTACAGGGCGTTATGCCACTACTGGACCTCTTATCCCCATGATCAGATTGGCACTTCTTAGCAACATCCGAGCGTCATGTCGTCGGAAGCAGACAAGCCATAAAGCTCGCGTGTAGACTCCACCTTGCGCTGGTGTACCATCTTCATTCGCTGCAGCCAGATGATGAAGACGAACTTCGAGACAATGTTCAGAACGACCCAACCCATCTCGATGATGAAACCGTCTGTGATAACACCGAAACCTTCGACGCTCAAGCTGAACCACATCGGGAAGGGGAACCATGTGAGGATCAAGCACAGCGACAGCTTGCGGAAGTCGGAATCACCGTGAAGGAAGGACTCTTCGCCCTCGCTGTTTTCCTTGATCTGGAGGGCATTGTGGTAGAACATGATGCTAGCAAGGCTCAGGCCGAAGCCGTACCATGCAAAGCGCAAGGCATCACCTGTGAACATTGAGGCCGTGCCACAAAGCAGGACGGCCACGGAGATCAGGGGCATCATGAAGCGGCGATAGCTTGGCACACGGGAGCCTGCAAGGACCACCAGCTTCAGCTGCATGATCGGGCACGTCAGGATCCACTCGACGGGCCTGGACAAATTGAGTGTGAAGTTGTTTGTGCGGCCTGGCAAGTCGAAGTCATCAATGGCCGTGAGCTGCAGAATGTTGAAGAAGCCAGAAAAGAGGGCCACGGCTGTGCTGATCGTGGCACAAATGTTGTGGCGCTGCTCCAGGGGTGCCTGCAGGGCGAGTCTTCGCGTTCGCTGGCCTAGGCCTCGCAAGCCTTCGCCCCCTCCGTGCCTTCTGAGCCACGGCAACCTTTGAGTTGTTTGCGAAGATCAACCACATGGCAAGGAACATGAAGCCGACTCCCTGAATAATCTGTGCCTTGCAGTTCGAGGTTGAAGGCTTAGCGCGATGTGCAATTTCGGATTCAGGGGTTCGACGTTTTTAGGAAGGGATCAAGGCTTCTGATTTTCGACTCCCACAGATTTGCGCACTGGCCCCCTTTTTTGGGTCTGCAACGGCGGGAGGATGAATTACTCTCAATCCTGAACACCCGAAGGCGTCCGAGAGACAACGTTGTGGCCATCAGTCAAGTCCACGCCCTCAGTGCCTCAACGCACGGTTTAGGGCGAGATTGTGCAACACGTCTCTTGGTGACATGCCCTGTTTTGCAGCTTGGCTCTGAGTGTCGGGCATGCCCTGAACCCTAGATGCAAAGCACCCTGCAACTTCAAAGCCTTCTCTCATCGGGCACGCTTGTCTTAACCCAGAAGCCAGATCTTCCATTTTTCTTGCTTGACAGATCCCTGCAATTGGACAGCATTTCTCCCTCAAATGACAAGGAGCACTCTTCGGTTTGTAGTCGACGGGTCAGCTCCTCTGCAACCTCGTTGATGGCCGACACGGCATCGAACAGTCTCTCCTGCTGTTCGAAACTTGCGTGTGAGGCATTCTGAGACTTCGGTCGAGGCGACCACGCACCTAAACTCCGGATTCGCCCCTGGACCCTGATCAACGCGCCTGAGGAGATACCGTGACTTCACCCATTTCTGATGCCGAGAGCAGGCGCGACAGGACGATGCAAGCAGTCTGAGCCGAACCAGCAGCTCCCGCAGCCACATCTGTGTTATGTCTCACAGAATTATGAAGCGTGCCTCGGAAAATGCTGGTGCTGCCGCTGCCACCACTGCGGCTACTGCCACGACGAGACGGCGATGCTTAGTGTATGCAGCCTAGTCCTTGCAATAGCCTATGCCGAAATTGTAACACAGCGGTGCTAATTACTACCATGACAGCTAGAAACCAACTGCGGTGCCGCTGGTGATGAAAGAGTCATCCGTATAGGTACCATTGCCTTCATCACAACATTGTCGCCATCGTCACGTGCGCACCCTGTGACACTCCCCGTGCCATCCTCGCAGCCACCACCACCGCCGCAGTTTCGTTGCAGAACTCCAATGACTGCAATGCTTCCAGTCTGCCACGAGGCTCTGCCTTCTCTTCCTGCTTGCGACCGAGCCACCCGCTTTCACTGTGGTCCTGAGGATGAAGAATAATCAGTCCCACCCCCTGTGCGAAAATCCAGGAAACACCTACAACGCTGAGGCGGGTGCAACTGCACCTTCTGAGATTTTTGCGTCTAGGATCAGGATTACACTCCCCTCCAAGCCTCAACACACATCAACAGGACAGTGGTTCCGTGGTCCGGAGAACCACTGCGGAGAAACACACCGAACAAATTTCGACCGATTGGTGCAAGAGTTGATATGAGTTGATGGTTGCAGGACGCGACCAGGGTAGCACTGTAAGGCTGTCGAAGGCAATGCCCGTCATCTCCTACAAAGCTCAAACCAGCCCACAGAACAAGATTACCAGCCCGAACATGATGCAACAGCACTCACGATGAACAAAACCAGCTTGCAGGGAAAGTATCTCGGTCTCAGCCGGTGTCCCGGGTGGCACCTGCATTCGGGGAGGCGAACAGAGCCACAAAAGCCGACAAATGAACCCGAGTTACTGCCCTAGATGCAGTATTTCGGCTTTGCTTCCAGGTCTCTGATGGCGCCCAATTATTTGGGGAGCGGTTCTCAGCGAGCTGCATGTCATGAGAGGGTTCAGCTGTTAGGCCCTGTTAGGTTACTAATGACTAATATACCGTTTGATGTTTCGGCTTCTCTTTTGCACAGCCATCTCATCCACGACAAAGGATATGTACCATGAGCATCTAGGCCTGGAGCTGCCATTGAAAAGTATAGTCAGTGCAAGCCTGCAGCTGTTCTACCTCCAGCGTTGCTGGATAAGCTCCTGGATGCTCATAGGAGACAAATCTGAGTTCTAGGATCAAGTTAACACGTTCAGGATTCGGCATTTACTCAAATCGGACCCTGCCAGGTGAGACTTCAGCAATTCCGGCAGACGTCCCCGTGTCTTGCACAACACACTTAATTGTGGACAGCCACACACAGCTTGGCATCTCAGACAGGCGCTGCTGGAATTCCACCACTCACGCCAGGTGTGGACCCCTCTGCCCGTGATGACAGTGACTGTTACCGTGTGGTTTAGGGTTGGTGTCGCCTGTTCGAACTTTACCAATGACACTGAAAAGTCGCGTCTTCACAGAGCGCTGTCCATCGGAGTTTTTGACATCCCAGACTAAAACTCTACCTGCGTGTATTGTGTACATACACATAACACAATGTGCAAGCGGTGTATACTGAAGCCGACCCATGTCCGGATGGTCAAAAGCTCGCCCCAGTCTAACCCGCAAGAGAAATGGCAACAGATCGCAGCTGAAAGCCCTTAGCCTGCAGTTTTGGGCTCGCTGCTGGAGAGGAGGTCGGAGTAGCACCTGCCGTACCACGGAGCAGTGCCAAACATGTTGGGAAAAGTTCCTCCGTGCAGGACTCACTACAACTGTTGATGCTGCTGCTGCTGCTGTTACCAGCAGCAGCAACCATTTTTCAACTGAACGCTGCGCGAGCGTGCTCTGCGCTCGGCGGGCGTGTTGCCGAACCTTGCGCTCATGTGAAACTTGGATAAGCTGACACAGTACTCATGTTAACGGATTTGACTCTGACATAGAGAAGGGATGACGTCAACAGACTTAGTAGCTCCACGGGCTGACTCACTGATGTTGCCTGGTCCGCCTCCGTCACCAGCAGTGTGAGCCAACGCGTCCGATGCTCATGAACGAAGGCCTGACGGGTCGGGTCGTAGTCAGCGTCTGCAAGCATCAACTGAGCCGGGTCCCTGAGTGCCAGTCTACTGGCGTCCCACACTTGTTCACTCTCAGGCATTGGCGATGGGCTGTCAGGGATTACAGGAAGGGTGCGAGGTACGTGATGCATCTGATGCTAATCACATAATGCCAGACATTCGCACTGCTTGAAATGCGAGCTGTCCAGAGCAGCTACCACTTTTGATAGGCAGGAGATGATGTCACCTTGCCTATGCAAAAAGAAGCTATCCGGAGAGCTCACGTGAGGAGGGCAGTGACAACGTCAGCGGTCGGGCATTGGTTGGTGCAAAATGCACTTTATGGTCACCTGAGAAGCGAGAGAGCCGCGCGGTTGGCAGGTGTGTATCGGCCAATAACGACTGGTGAGCCCAGCACATTAGAACTGTGCCAGTGTTTTGTAAGGCTGTGCCATCATAGCATCTTTTCTTCGGCGATACTGTGTTTGATGCCCATGTCGGTACCAAGACTCCTGGTGAGAGTATTGCTCCTCCTCATCTTCGTCCGCATATAGCCTTGGTCTTGGTTCCAGTTCCAGGAATGCCAGGATCACTGCCTAAACCATTGTTCGTCCTGACGTGCATCTAGGAGGATGCGACCTCTTCGGGGCGTTTGTTGGCATGCTCCTGGGCCCAATATTGCTTGGCCCTCTTCTGTCGATCCGAGATGACGTGACACGTGTCTTGGGCGGTGCCATGAACAACGCGTACCCGCAAGTCTGGATATTGGCATCGAATCATTCTGGAATAGAGCCCTGCCGCTTTTGAAGCGTGGTTGTAGACTGTGACCACGGTAGAAGCCACAAGGTCAAAGGTTTTGTAGGAAGCAAAAAGAGGCTTCATGTTCTCGTGCTCCCACATCTTTGAGAAGAGCGCCCCCACCAGACCATGGACTTTAGAGGGTGTGTCAAGCTCCCTGTACTCCTCACCATGATCCGTGGCTACAGTAACCCGTCCGTCCTTGGTGAGAACCTGTCTGACTGTCATGGCACGGCCCAGGTTGAGCCCGATTGGGTTTGGGCCTTGGTGATCGACCGACATAGACAGGGGCTTTGCTGAGTACAGCGACCTTCGTGTGCCACAAAAGGCGTTGTTCCTTCGCTGTAAGGCCTCCCATGACCACAGGCGAACCCAGGACGCTGAAACCACCCAATGCTTTGATCCAATCCTGCAATGCTGGAGTCTGTGACTGATGTACCACATTCTCCCTTGTAGGGGGTGCCTCATCTTGAGGAGAGTCCTGCGTGACGTATGGTACAGGGGACGAATTCTCTTTGGGCGGTTCGTATGGCGGGGGAGCCCTGGGCAGCAGTGGAGCTTAGCCGCCTTGGGGAGAGGAGGGGCTGTAGACTACAACCCTGACATGGGAGCGGCGCTGGAAACTGGTTGGGGGGGACAAGTCGTGCGCTTTGTGGGGCGTCTTTGGCGGCGCAATGCCCGCCTTTTAGCAACCTTCTTTGCCCGATTCAGCAGAGAGTGCCAAGCCTCTATAATTCCAGCACGTCCGGCTCGGAGAGGTCCTTTTGATAATAGTGCGATGCGTTGACAGCTTCCATCACGCGGGCAAAGGAATTGTCCCGGATACTTCCCTTAATGTCGTCCGTCGAGGGAAGGCCTCCCGCAGTTGAGGACTGTCCGGCAGGCTGTGCCTGGGCCGCAGTGGGTGCTTCTCGATCGGCTGCAGCATCAGCCTCCGCCATGGCATTGGCATTTGCGCCAACAGCTGGCTGTTGGTCCGTTCCTTGGTGTTAAAGTAAGTTTGGGTCGTCTGGAAAGCTTTTGCACCAACCCCAACACCTGGTGAACAACGCAACGAGGGTGTCGTCTCTGGTGAGAAAAATAAGTGGTGCCCCTCATTCGCAACAAGCTTGGACTTTTTGTGCGCCTTGCTGTGGTATTCCCGAAAGAGAGACCGGGCCGTAGGTCTTCGTCACGTTCCAGCCGACTTGGGGTGTGCAACCCATGTCATGTGTCAGGGTAGCCCGGGGGCCTGGGCCAGCAAGCCAGGTTGGCACTGCGCCTAGACTTGCGGACGCGTGTTCAACGACCTAGTAATGGAGTTTTGACTGCAAGCTGATGTCCAATGACGACAGACGCACCACTAGCCCACTAAAGAAAGGCGTCCTCTCTGCGTGGCTTAATTAAACAGGCAATTGACGATTGACTGCCACGACAATGCTAGCCGAGCTGCTAGCCTGTACATGTGACACACTGACATTGAGAGCGACTGTGTCGAGTGTCTACCAGGCTGAGCCCTCAAGCAGCTAGTGAGCGTTCAGCCCAGGACTGGCGGCAAAATTGACGTGATCGGCGGGCAGCTGTTGCACGGCAAGCGGAAGCCCAGAGAGTCGAGTTTTTGTGCATGCCAACAGTGAACCGCTCCCAGCCTCCAGCCGTATAGGCGATGAGGACGACGACCTGGTCAAATACCTGCCATCGCCAAGTGGCGTGCCACAGGCCCTCAGCAGAGAAGACCGAGGCGGTGCCCAGCACGTTATATAGGCGCCCAGCGAGAAGGTGGGCTCTGGCCTGGATCTCCTGGTAGACTTCGCCCTGCCGATGCTCCATCGAGACTTGGCCGCCGTCATTGTGAGAAAGCTGGATCACAAAGCTACCCCCTTGCACCTTGAGGGTGTTCTTGCACGGGGGCGAGCATAGGTTGCATTGGATGCCAATAGACGTCCATCTAAAATCCGGGCAGCATGCCTCTACCAGATGATGGTGGCAGCAACAACAACCACAACCACAACCACAACCACAACCACAACAACAACAACAACTACTACTACTACTACTACTCCTCCTCCTACTACTCCTACTACTCCTCTGTGCACACCTCCTCCTCCTCCTCCTCCCGCTGCTGCTGCTCCTGCGACTGCGACTGCTACTGCTACCACCACGACGGCGACGACTACTACTGTGCTGCTGCTGCTGCTGCTGCTGCTGCCGCTGCGGCTGCTACTGTTGCTGCTTTTGCATCTCTCGAGGAATGCCAAGCTGAACCGGATCAGCAACGCGACGTTCATCCGTGGCGATGCGCGGAAGGGCTTGGCACGCGTGGCGAAGGAGATTCGGCCAGCTCCTTGAACCGTGAATTTCAACTGTAAGCCCCAAGCTCAAGATAGCAATCAAGGCCCCTGAAGCCCCTGAAGCCCCGAGCCCCAATATGCCTCAATCCAAGAGATTCATTAATTGCATGAGCTTAATCCTTAAGTCCGAAAGCCTTGAAGCCCTAAGCCTTAGCCTTAGACTTCAGAACTTAACCCTGAAAGATCCCGCATGTAGGAGTGCAGCCCGGACCCCTCGTATTCCAGGAGGCCCTAAACCCTAAAACTTTTTTGGAAACCCTGACAACCGGCATTCCAGGAGGCGCCAGCCCGGTCGTCCGCAGTAGTGGTAGATCCTCCGCGAGAAGGCCGACATGTTCAGGGGGCTTGTAATGAGTACGTGGGATGGTAGATTCAGGATTCAGGGTTTTTAAGGTATAGGGTTTAAGGTTTTAAGGTTTGGGCCGGTAAAACTTCGCAAGTGAGGGAGGAGAGCTCACTCAGGAGCCCACGTGAACTTCAAGCAGACTTTAAGTGAAATGAGGATTTTAGGAATTCAAGCGTGCGTCGGCTGACGGGAATAATCATCGCAGTATATTTTGAACTAAAATGCTTCGAGATGTGTCCGAAAGCTGTTTCTGGATGTGTAGGTCCCTAGATCCTCCAAGACAGGCTGGAAGGCTCGTGGTGTTAATTGTTTGGGGATAGCATCTCATGGCATTGGGGGATTTGTTTGGGGTTTGGCCCATTGACTAGGATCTCCCTACCCCGGCCCTATTCTTTTGATAACTCCCATCTTCGGTGCTACGTCTCAAACCTGAACCCTCGTTTCGAGCCCCGGCCTTGAACGAGACCCCAAGCCGACCACGCCAAACCTTACCCCGCAAACATGGGCAGCTGAAGAACAGGAGAAGGTCTCCCTTCGACCACCCTTACACTTACGCAAGAGTCGTTATTTCTGGCGAAAGCCGCGTGTCCTGTGTCGATCCTGCGTCCACTCATGCACTGAATCGTGGCAGGTTTGTCTCGAGATACATGAGACTTGGCCGCACTAGCACCTTTGGCTCAGGCTTTAGAGTCTTTACAGCTGCCGAGCCCAAAACAGTAGAGAAAGTTGCTGCCAGAGACAAAAGGCTGCAAAACCTCAAGTAGGTGCCGTTGATGTACTGGGAGTCTTACCACCGCCTGGATATTCAAATCAAAAGCGGCTTGGGGGGTGGCGAGGGGGGGGGGAGAATTGTGTCATAGTAGTATCAAGGTACCTTAAACTGACATGGAACAGTATTGGCAATGATTTTGACTCCTTATCTCTACATTATATATATATACTATATAATGTACTGTGTGTATATGTATATGTATATATTGTAATTATTTTTATTTATTTAGTTGGTTAGTTATTCATATGTGTATGTAGATAGATAGATAGATAGATAGATAGACAGATAGACAGATAGACAGATAGATAAGTAAGCTGCCAGACTCTGAGGTGACCTTCTAACGGAATGGCGTCCGAGGCGAGTGGTCTACGTGCCTTGGATGACTTTCCTCGAGTTTCTGTGGGCTTGTTTGGGGCTTCTAGGGTTTAAACCCGAAACCCTAAACCCTAATTTGGGGCCTAAGGGTTTCGAGCTTCCAGGGTTTAGGGTTTAGGGTTCAGCAGCTCCTGATCGAGCAGACTCTGGTCGAGCTCGTTGTTTAGACGTAGCAAAACACCCAGCCGCCCAAAGAATGCCATAACATTTAAGAAACTAGAAAGTCTACCATCTTCCCCAAGCTCCCAGCGACACCTTGAGGGACCCCAATCGAAACCCGGAAACCAAAGGAACCCTAAGCGAAACCCCTGAACGAGCCTTAAACGGAACCTTAAATGGAACCCTATAGGGAACCCTAAACGAAAGCTTAACCTGAAACGGAAAATCCCCACCCCTCGGGCCAATCCCAGAACAAACCCATGCCCGAAACCTGAAAAACCGAAACCCTAAGCCCGCCCGCGACGAGTTGGGGCTTGCCCGCCAAGATTTGGGGGGTGTCCGAAAATAGGGGACCCCAATATAGTACCCCAAATAGTAGGATCCGTAATATAGGGACCCCCAATTTAAGGTACCTGGGAAACTCCCATTTCGTTTCGCTGATATTGGCTTCGCCCGCGAAGACCATTAAAATATTTAGGGTTCTGTGTGATGGAGAGGTTTAATTAGGGTTTAGGGTTTCGGGGTTGAAGCGTGTAGGGGTTTAGGGCTTCAAGGGTTTAGGGCTTCGGGGTTGAAGGATGTAGGGGTTTAGGCGCCCTAGGGCGCAAAGGTTTAGGGGTTCAAGAATTCAGGGGTTGACATAGGGCTTAATTAAGGGCTTTAGGGTGCAGGATTCAAGGTAACCCGGGCCCAGACCCTGAACCTTAGACCGTTGGCATTTATGTTGGCCTGGTCGCAGAACCAGACCCCCCAAACAACAAGAATCCGGCACGCAAGAACTGCAGACACCCGCAGAAGTGATTGCTTTCAGGTATCCTGTGATCCTGCCACGCAGGCCTGCGGAGTGTTGGGCCTTCTGAGTGGGTATGTGCCGGGTTTGGGGCTAATTAGGGTTTTGGTTCAAGGGTCCACCTAAACCTGTCCCTGATGTGGTGTTTCCTCACTTGCAACATTAATTATCCCGACCCCAATAAACAGCAGGCTTATCGACGAAACACGAAGTACATGAAGCGATCTCACCGAAAGGGGCCGGTTTAGCCCGTGTCTTGAGCATCAAGCGGTTCCCGAAGTCCGCTTAGAGATGAATGCATATTATGGGAGTTCCAGAAACTATTGTCAGGATCCCAAAAGAGACACACACACACACACACTCCATCCCTAAACCCTAAACCCTAAACCCTAAACCTAAACCCTAAAACCTAAACTTTTTTCCTGTGGCTTTTGGGGTCAAGGCTCCCTTTGAACCGTTTAAATGCTCAGGGCAGGAGGCTGTCAATTCACCCTGCGGGCCCAGAACTACTGCGAGGTTGGTGTCCGTTCAGAACTGCCCTTTTTTGCAGAGATTTGAGTTTTGACTTTTTGGTTTATGGCGCCAGCTTCAAGGACCAACACTAAAGCCTGCAACCCTAAACCATGTGGATCATTGTTCGGTCGTATGTGTGCGTCTCCGGACCTTGCCTGGACTTTCCGAGTGTCAGACTGTCAGAAGCCGTGGACTCCCTCAATACAGAAGGGAACAATCCCTAACCCCCCAGGTACATACTATATAGGGCCCTAGGGGCCCTATATAGAAGGTACCTTGGGGGGTTAGGGAATGATTCGCAAGATTATTCCCTGATCCTCGTCATTATCACGGTAGTATAAGAAACCCTCCAAACGGACTCTATTTCTGAGGGCCCCGGTAGTAATGACACCCAAAAAGCAGCCTGAAGCAGGCCCGCGACCTCGGAAGACTGCATGCCGCCGGCTACCAGCCCCAGGAAGTTCGTGCCTTTGGCAGCACTTGGGGTCCTTTGGGGTGTGGGTGTTTACATACATAACAGGGAATATACCATAATTCCCACAGTTGAGGGTCCTTAAGGTAGTGCAGGATTTATATCATCAACGGTAGGGTGTCGGGTTTAGGGTCCAGTTTACTGTTGCCAGCTGTATCGTGGAGACTTTCCCGAAACTCTTAATCGGCTGCTCAACATGACTCAACTTTGGGGTCTAGGACTGCTCTCGGAGGAGGGTGCGGGGGAGGAAGAGGAGGAGTACTGTAGCTGTCGTAGTTAGTAGAGCCATGAGCAGTACACATCAACCCCAAGGGCCAGCCGCATACCAAGCCCTGAATGAATTCAGCCAGCAGGACGCGGTCTTGAACAGTTGTCAACATACGTCTTTGACAGATATCACGCGTATGTTTTGGGTAGACGTTCAACCCCTTGCGCTGCTTAGCAGATAGGATTTGGAATGACAGGAGTATCCCTAAACCCTAAACCCTAAACCGCAACCCTCCCAAGTGGATGTGGTAGGAACCGCACGGTGCCGAGGGCCCTTCGACCTGTTTCCACAGACGCGCCATGTGGAGTCGGTCTTGATCCTTGAGCTGCCTGTGGATGCCTTAGACGCGCCGGCGGTGCAAGAAAATAGAGAAAAAGGCAGCCGTAAGGCGCTAGGGGTTCCCACATCTGTTGCAGTACCGGAAGCCCTAACAGTTTGGGGTTTTAGGATATCATGGCTTTTACACGAAGCCTTAAATGCCTGCAACCCTGAGCCCCCAACAGCCTAAAGGATAGAAGTGTAGGTTAGGGTTTCGGGTTAAGGGGTGTTTGGGGTGTAAATGTTTAGGGTACAGCTGCGGATGCTGTGCAATAGTATTTCCCATCTGCCAATTCCTGGCAACTACAGCATACCCTGAAGCTTGATTCTAAGTCTTGAGGCGACCTTACAAAGCCCTATACAACCAGAAAGCGCCAAAAGACCCGGTAACTCTGCGCGAGCGCACTTCGAAAAAAAAACATATAAACTCACCCAGTAGAGCCTTAAAGCTGCCTTGTGGCATCCGGTAGATAGCCGACAACACCTCAAGTAGACAGCCAGTAAGCAGCCTATAAGCCTTGCATGTTGGACGCACGGCAGGATGCTAGCGAAGTCGCCAGGGCTTGCGGCACGGGCACACGAAGTGCAGAGTCTGAAGCCAAGACGAGCTTGAGCATGTCGCTGAGGAACGGGGTTTTGGGGTTCAGTTTTGAGTGTTTCTCGGGGTCTGGGATGTAGGGGTTTCTGTAGGGTTGTTTATGGTTAAGGCTTCAGGGGTTCAGGGTTTTCGATTTTTGGTCTCTGTTTGAGTTCTACAAAGTTTGAGGGTTGCGGTTGTACGATTTCCAGGGCTTACAGGTACAGTTTTGTGGGTGAGTTTGGGCCTTGGGGTTCAGGGCGTACGGTGTTATTTCTGCGGGGCTGTGGCTTTGCTGTTTCGGGTCAATTGCGCTTCGTCTTGCCTGAAATTCGGGGCGCCTTTTTTTTTTGCGGGGTGTGTATGCCGAGTGATCCTTTCATTTGCGTTAGGGATCCCTTAATTTTCGGCGATGTTCAGACCAGGCGTTCAGGGCAGGGGTCATAATCTTGGGTTTAGAGCTAAAGCTTTCGTTAGGGTAAACTTCAAAGTGCCACAATACAAGGTTCGTTTACATGCCTGGTGCTGCAAAGAAAGAATAGTATACACGGGTCCTTGAATACAGTAGGTCACAGTAAACATAAGCGTGAGTCATTACTAGTACTACTCCTTCCAGTTGCTTGTCCTGTTTCTTCAATAGTATACCCCGGAACCCTACTTTAATTCTTGACAGTCTTGGGAGGCTTCAGACATGAGGCTTTCTAGTCTTGGCGGGTTTACCGACTGAGCATGTCGATTCCCTATAACGTACAGGTCAGTAGCAACAGCACAGTACAGCAAAGTCTGACCAACAACTTGGCTGGCAGGCATCCTTGAACACTAGACTACTGAGACCTTTCAAAATCCCAACCGCAGGGATCAACCCTAAACCCGAAACCCTCCGTTCTCTAGCTTGGGACCCCGAAGCCCTAGACCCGAAGCTCTAAACTGCACCTGAACCCGACAACCCTTGAGCCGTAAGCCCTACACAGAACTGATTACTTAACCCTGAACCCCGACACCCTTAAACCCTAAGGCTCCATGTACCCATATAGTAGATACTTAGGCCTTAAAGTACCTTTCTAGGGACCCTTTAAGGCCTAAGAATCTACTATGAAGGTACATGGAGCCTTTGGGAAGCCCCTAAAAGCAGAAAGCTTTGGATGCCGCCGCTTGTCGGCTCTGCGAGATTTTGCCCAGTTTTTGTCCCCGTTCTCGTGGCTCCTTGTCTGCAAAGGGAGGTTGAGGGCTTTGGGCTTGGAGGCTTTTCTTGGGCTATCAGGCGAGGTCTCCCATTAATTACACATTTACAATAGTTTGGGGTGAGCCCTTTAATTAAAGCTGACAGTTGGGAGAATGGGTACGCTTGTTAGGAAGGGGATGTTGGAGGACCACTAAAAACCAGGGTTCGCCGTGACACAAACAGTGTTTCGTTGATGGAAAGGGGGGGGTTCAGGACTTGAGGTGAGCATGCCGAGGCCTGTTAGAAGGCCTCACGCTTACGCTTGAGTGCTCAGGGTTTACCCATAGGCCCCTAAGTAGTTTCTTTTTGTGGTTTATATTTAGAATCCTATAAGGTAGTCTCAAAAAGGAACTACTTAGGGGCCTAGGGGTATGTAAGGGACTGGCGGAGCGCGTTTCACAGTGTTTGGAAGCAAGGGCAGTATTTTCCGCCAGCCCAACCTGCACTTAGGGCACTTCGCAGCGGCTTCTGAGCTACCGAAAGCAAAGTGTACCTTGGTGTAGCTCTTTGAGGAATGCTGGCCTCGAGGATTTAGCGTCGGTTCCAATTGCCCGAGCTCCCATTCACCTGGGAATTCCTGTCACTCGCAACTCGACGCTGGAAGTTTTCAAGCTCGGAATGAAGACACGGCAGCGTCATGTTTAGGATTTCGGGCTTAGGCTGAACTTAGGCTGTGCAAGGGTAAACCCATTCATTCTGATCCCTGTTTAGAGTACTGTATAAAGTTCAGGCATCTCAAACAAGCATTGCGCATATACCTGTCCGGCCCTCACACCTCCTAGCCCAAGCATTTCGAGGCCAACCAGACGGGTTGAGGAGGACCCCGCAAACTCCCATCAGTCGTTTCGGACCATTTTTGGAAAGAAGCACGAACCCACGTAACCAACCCTGGCCCTATACCCTAAGCCTAAAGCCTCAGCCCCGAAATCCTCAAACAAGTCCGACCCTAAGTCAGAGGCAGAAAAGGATGGCCGCAGCCGTGATGCAGCAGCAGTCTGTTCTCCGGCTTTTGCTAACATCGGCCACAAGGGGGTTTGAGTGTCTATATGGGATCTGCGGATACTTAAACCCTAAACCCTAAACCCTTGAATAAGGGTTCTATAGGGGGCTTCGGGATGGCTCGGGATTGCAGCTTTTAGGGTTCAGGGTTTAGGGTCTTTTATCGGCTTTGTTGTGCAGGGGTTTTTAGGACGTGACAAACTGGGCCTGATAACTTCAGGATGTGTTTGGTTGATTCGCCGCTGGTTTGTGAAAAAGGTTTTTTTGTTTGGCGGCTAAACTTAGGGCTTTGAGGCACTTTGAGGTTGGCTTGTCAACACGAAACCATTACGGAGAGATCATGTGATGCGACTGCAGCGGACAAAAAGCTGCCTAAACGAACAAATGATCCCCAGGGCTGCCTTAGTTTCTGTTCCTGCCAGGCACACTGAACCCTAGTAACTTACTAGTAACCCATGAACTCGCAGTCTCCCCACAGCTGCAAGCACTAGCCTAGACTGGGTGCCGGCGCTTCCTCCGCTTTTTTTCACCCGAGAAACATCCCTAAAGCTCGGACGTTGTCCAGCCATGCCTGCCTTGTGAGTCGAAACCCTAACCTGGCGCTAAACCCCCGAAGCCCGGAACCCTCAACCCTCTTAGCCCTCAGGCGCTAACCCTAAACCGTAAACACCTTAACTTCGTGGAAGCTTCAGGATCGAGCAGCCCTTGCCCAGCGCATTCAGGCCCACAACAGCGTGCAGTCATGTGGCTTACAGTTCCCTAAACCCATCGGCCTGTGAACACCTGTTAGTTTCCTGGCCTCGCTGTGAGAACTGTTCAGACTCGCTACAGTGTTGGAGTCCTTCGGTAACATGATGGTAGTTGGATTTAGGGTTGGCTATGTTGCGGGTAGATTTTGCGTTGCGCACTGGTCTATAGGTCTTTCTGTGACCGTGCTGCTCCGTATTTTTTGGCTTTAGTCCTGGATTCCGCTCTTTTCAGATACAGCTCATGGAAAAACGACACCCTGCACTAGGTAGCGTATCCCTGCTTTGTTTCCTCCTTGTTGCGATTGAACACTATATGTTTTAGGAACTGCACGCCTGAACCACACACCCCGGTGCGAATGCAATCCGAGTGACCTCGTCTGGCTGAGTCCGAGTTGCGAGAGCATGGCGTAAACGGGTCGATTTCGAAGGTTTCACAATCACGGGCCAGGTCCAAAATACTGTCCCTTCTACCTTCACCTCTTTGTTTTCGTTGGTTGAGTTGTAGCCTTGGGGTGTTTGGCTTCATTTGGGTTTGGGTTGAGACTCTGCAGGTTCATGGATTGTGCAAGGTTCATAGGGTCGCAAGCTGTTTTTTCTAAGCTTCCGCACTACGCTGGACACCCGCTCGCAACCCCTTAGTGGAAGCTCTGTCTCAAAGTCAGACAATGCCTGTTTTGGACGAATTTCACCATCTGCCCGAAGCCCTCGAAGCCAAACTTTAGTGCACAAGGCTCTCAAGCCTAACTCAAATTCCTAGCCTGGAAAGCCATACGGCCCCACTCTCGAGACTCTCGATCTTGTGAGCCCTAAACCCCACTAAATCTCAAGCATCCTGAAAGCTGAAGATGCCAAACCTTGCAGAATTGAGCTCACCTGCAAGCAGGGTTTCGGCAATGTGAACCCACCTCCGCTGGAGGACGAGACAGCAGGCCTGGGCTTAGGGCTTCTTGGGGTTTTTCCGGGCTTTGAGTTTGTGATTTTTAGGGTCTGATATTATATGGGGGCCTTAGTAATTCTAATAGGGTTTGGGGGTATAGTATACTATAAATAAAAACAAGGAACCCCCAAGGCCCTTCATTCTAATTATTAAGGCCCCTAGATTATGTGTGGGCTTCGGGAGTTTAGGTTTCGGGTTTCGAGATTTGGGATCGAATGAGATTCCGGGAGGCTGGTCCCAGGCGCCGGGGTTCTTGGATTTCGAAGATTTTGGCTCATGGGAGTGTTTCCGGGGATTGCTTCTGATTCTAAGTTAGCAGTAGTTTAGGGGATTTACAGCTTTAGGGTCTTTGGGTTGTGGGGCTTTTCGGGGTGCCATGCTACCTGTTGCCTGTAGAATGGCAGGTGGGTTTTCATCATTTGCAGCTTAGGCCGAAACGACGTGCTGTCGGACTGTTCTGCACCATGCAAGACAGAGGTCAGAAAATGTAGTAGTTAGTAGCAATATATGGGCAATGTGCCACTATGACCCCTATATAGAGGTCCCTCCCAGCCTGAAGTCTTACCTGCGCCAGTTCGCTGTCCCTGAGGATTCCGGCAGACCCAGATACCCAAAGCCCCAAACCTTAAGCCCGAAATCCTCACCCACAATTTCACAAGAGCTAAATGCCTTTGCTAGCAACAAGGTAATGTGGCGAAGCGTGCGGTTCGCAACCTTGGTGCCTCTTGGCCCTATTTTGAGGGCTATCGCTAAAGTCGCTGATGGCGGGGACTGGGAGTGTTGCCAGCCACAGGAAACTTGCACACCGGCTGGTTGTCAATCATGAACGCAGGCGCAGTTGTTGTTTACATTACCTGGTGGTTTTCTTCTTTCCTCGCATTACGACGTATTGCCCACGTACTGACAGGTGATGCTACCCTGAGGCTGGTGCTGCAGGTTACTAGCCACGAAGAGTATGAAAAGGGTTCCCAACAGCAACAGCAGTGGATCAGAAGAGCAGGAGCAGCAGCAGTAACCACAACAACAACAACAACGACAACAACAACAACAACGACAACAACAACAACAGCAGAACAACAACGACAGCACAACACCGACGCCAACACCAACACCAGCACCAGCAGCAGCAGCACTACCAGCGCCAGCAGCAGCAGCGGCAGCGGCAGCGGCAGCGGCAGCGGCAGCAGCAGCAGCAGCAGCAGCGGCGGCATCAGCGGCAGCAGCAGCAGCAGCAGCAGCGACGCCGACGTCGAGACAACATGTTCAAACCCGATCGCAGCAAAAACAACAATGTCAACGGCGAAGTCGACATCGGCTAGAGACGCACCATCGTCCCCACCGAAAACCAACCCCCCACAAGGAGCATCTAGCCAGCGGCTCCTACCCTTTCACCTCCGCTTTCCAAGCTCGAAGGTCTTGGGGTGCTGAACCCTCAACCTGAGACTGTGAACTGTTACCCAAACCCTAAACTGTAAACCCCACACATCTGGGCCCATTTCAAGGGCATCGTCGGCGAGGAGGTTGCCCTCACCGTGCAGGATTGGGGTGTTTGGTTCGCCTAGGGCTCAAAGCCGTGAACCAAATGGTTCCTTACAAAGCAAGCCTTTACAGCACCGATTTGAGAATCATACCTTCGTTTCTGGCGCCATTTGTTGGACATGCACCCCAATCCCCTGATCAAGGTTATGTCGGTCGACACCCGCTTAACTGTCCTACACCCTTAGCTAAGCGCTTATCTGATCTCTAGACCCAAGTGCCCTTCGAGCCTTATTTCTAAACCAACAACGAGGTCAGACTGGCTTATCTAAAAGCCCTTAAGTCCAACACCCCTTCTCTTGGTGGTGGCTCGGTTCCTGAGCGGTGCGGACGATGTAAGCGACTGCGGGACGGTTCTGCTACACAGATGACTCCTGCACAGTTGGTGTAGGGTTCAAATATTGTGCTCAACAAGAGACCAGCCTAGCAGCGTGGATGGAAATGGCATGGCGCTGGCTTGCATTGTGGGATGTCTCACTGAGAGCACGAGAAACTGCCCAACAGTCATTTTCAGTTCGGAATTCGATGAAGTCCGGCGCCTGTGGGAATGTCGGCGGACAGCCGGGGAGTTGTGATGTTACGTCTGCTCAGCATGACAGCCACCAAGGGAATCCACCTGAACGGCAGGGCGCAGAGGGTGCACATTCACTATAGCGTAAAACATCACTGTACATGTAGGGTAAAATCCTCGATTGATGGAGTCGAAGTTGCCTTCAGGTCATAACTATCGGTTATCGTCTGCTACTCAGCCAAAGACATATGTTTCGTATGCATCGCAGCAGAATGACATTTGGGTACTCGTCCCTGCAACTTCCATGCACAGTACCTGTATGTTTGTTCCCGGAATTCAATCGCTGATTGCCTATAGTGGTGTGAAGAGGACTCCTTGAGGCTAAGCTGCTTTGACACAGGAAGGAATCCTGTGACAAAGCTGGGATCTTGACAGGAGATTGTTATGAAGAGTCAGCGGGTGTTGCTATGACGATTCCAGCTTTCTCTTTCACCCATCACAGACCAAGCCGACACATGCCTCGCCTGTCCGAGTGGGAGCATATACCAAGACTACACCGAATGAGAGAAAGGTGACCCTTAAACAAACCGGTAGACCCCCAGAACCTTCGGAGGATTTCAAAGAGAAGGGTGCAGTGGGAGCGGTCAAGGATGCTGTGGCCGATGCGGTTGGGCTGCAGATACTTGTTGACAGGCTTCTCGAAGGTCTTGGTTATGGCCCTCCTGTTGTAGGAGGATATCTGAAAGGCCTGATTGATAGTGTCGTCACACGGTTGTCATAAGGCTGCATCTGGTCTCGGCAGCATTTTCTGGATTTGGTGTTCATCGGTTTTTCAGCGTTTCATCAGTAACTTATGTTCAGTTGTTATGGCAAGGACAGCATCGTACACAGTATATGTCCGATGTGTTGGTAACTCCTATTGGCGGCCCTGAGCAAGAACCCTGATCAGGGTTTCATTCGCCGGTCCTGCCTACTTCTAGGTGGTAGTTCTACTGAAACTCAGGGGTCCTATGTGGAAAGCCTTCTGTCAAAGATATGTTATAGGTCTTTTGCTTTTGGTGGAAACCCTCAGGTGGAATTTTGTAGGACTCCGAGTTTATATCTTGAGGTTATCCTGAATGAAGAGCTGTGTTGCTGTTCTCCTTAAGACTGTCAGGCTTTTGAGTGTAGATATTTGGGAGCATGCTGTTCAATTTTAGGGCTGCGGCTACGAAGGCTGGCGACTGGCCTCGGCTTGAGACTGGTTGCCAGGTATTTAGGTGCAGGACGTACTCTACCGGAGGGCTAGTTTTTGGTCGAGGTTCCGGGTTTAGGGGGCACCCTGTTCTGGCAGGTTGTGTCGGGCCCTTGTTTGCGAGTGGGCTTGAAAAGGGCCCCTACATCGTCGGTCCAAACTGCAAAATTTAAACGCTATGCTCCCGGAAAAATTTCTAACGCCAGCTTGCGTTTTCTCCAAAAAAGTGTTGATCTAATCCTTCCTTTTCGGGTTTCGAGTTTAGCGGTGGGGCCGGTCTAGCACCAGTCTAGCTCGAACTTCCGAGGTTTCGCATGGCTAAACAATACAAATACGGTAGTACCTACGTTCGGGGTCTAAAGTCCATGTAAATGGTACATACTTTGGGCTGTTTGGAGTCTTATGGAAGGTGGAAACTGGAAGGCAACAGCAGCCTCTAACTTCCGCCTGAGGCCGGGGACATTCTCATCGACGGGGTCGCTGGCTTAACTTATGTATATGTATATGATGTGTGTATATATATATCTATCTATCTATCTATCTATCTATCTATATGGATATACATATTTGTTTATCCACGTAGTACCTTCCGCCTGCGGATGGCAGAAAGCTGTTGTTTTCACTTTTTATTTGAGGCAGAGTAATGTAGGTGTTTGGAGATAGCAACATCTTATTCCTTTATCAAATAATTCATGTCAAGGGAAAATGTGTTGTTCCAAACTCCCCCCTCCACGGCGTACCTTTCTATCTATATACATATATTTATTTATTTATATGTATGTATGGATATTTTCCATGTATGTATGTATGTATGTATGTATGTATGTATGTATGTATGTATGTATATATGTATATGTATATGTATATGTGTATGTGTATGTGTATGTCCATGTCCATGTCTATGTCTATGTCTATGTCTATGTCTATGTCTATGTATATGTATATGTATATGTATATGTATATGTATTGATATATAGATACACAATGGTATCGTATATCTCACATAGCATATATTTCACGTTGATTGGTCCTTGGCTGGAGTTTTTGAAGCATGGGCTTCACAAGGACATCGAAGATCTGATGCGCAAGGTTTAGAGGGCCGGCGTTACAACGGCCGGCAGTTCAGCTCCCAGGGTATATAAAGTGGTTGCATAGGATCAACTACTTCGCCAACTGTGTTAGATCCTCAAGAACTTGCACTTCAAGCATGAATGCCCCTGCAACGCGCAGAGGTGTGCGTTCCTTGCTCGAGTAGCTTGAATGCTTCTTCAGGAATAAGGTCAGAGGTGATGTGAGTTGTTTGCGATGACATTTGGACCTACTGAGGCGAGCAGTCTTGGGAAGACGTCAAGAATGTAAGAACCGGCGATGGCATGTTGCCATTTGCATCATGTGGCCGCCAGTGACCAATAACGCAATCGCCGGACTCACTGTTTCAGGCTGGGGAACCGGACGCGGTAGTCAACCTCAGCGTTAGAATAAATAAGACGCTGATCCAGCCTCCAGACTGCCGAACGGTAAGCCGCGCGACAGCTTCCGATCTGTAACTATATCAAAGGCCCAAAAAACGCCTGCAACCGAATCCGTTTACTATCGTTCCCTAATCCACCAGGTACCTACTATCTAGGGTACTAGAGCCCCTAGACCCCCTATATAGTAGTTACCTGGGGGGTTAGGCGTTTACAGTTCAGGTCTCTGGCATTGTCGGTTGGCTACGGGGCGAGGCTCCCCAAGAGGAGGAGACGCAGGCTTCGGAGGCACCTCGAGACTGAAGTTCCTTCTCCCTAACCGGCCCTAGTACGCTGTATAGTAGTTACCTGGGGGGTTAGGGTCTAAGAGTCTGACATTTGGGGTGTTCGGAATTCGTGTTTACAGTGTTTCCGGGGTCCGTACCGTTGGAATCGTCATCACCAAAATACGATTGCTTTTGCATCACTCTTACCACCAGCACCACCCGCCAAACACCATCGACACCCTCACGACAGCCCGTGTGTTTCTAGTTCGTCAGCCGAGAGACAGTGCAATTGGGTCTAGCCGCCTAGCCTACACCGAAGCGGCCGGAGATTTGAGGGGGTGGTTGCCACTCTTATCAGCATTACTACGAAGGGCACAGCCCCAAAACGAAAATCTTGAACCCTAAACCCTAAAATGCCCTAAAACCTAAACCCTAAACCGTGGTAGATCTCTGCCCTGTAAGGCTGAGATCTACCCCTTGCCATGCACTAAAGCAGATTTTTTGGAAACCGTCCTTTCACAAGCCGTCCTTGCCGGCCTTCTTTCCTGCTGGCCTGCCAGGACGCACAGAAGGTCCTGGCCAATGGTCCCAGGCAGCCGTGATTGAGGGTTTAGTTGTTTCGGGCTATTAAGGTTTAGGGGTTTAGGGTTTAGGGTTTAGTTAGTTGTTTTGGGCTATATTTTGGGGATCCTTCCTTCAGTCAGCTAGGCCGAGCAACAGTATGGCGTAGTTTACGTTCTGCGATAGGAGAGCTCCATGAGCAAGCCTGAATTTCTGCCCGCTGGAGCCAGAATCCATGATCCCAAACCCCATAAACCCTAAACCCGTGTAAGCCCTAAAGCCCAAAAACTTCCCTAAAACCCTAAACTCCTAAACCCAACCCTACATCCACACACCAGATGAAACTGTCCCCAAGTTCATTTAAATTTTCCAGCCCGCAGCCCCAAACTCACAGAACCCTATAGTGGACTGCAGTCTAATTATATTGTAATACTATGTATATATATATGATAATATGCTATAGTATATTACAATGCTTGACACTTCATGCCCAGACTGACTCAATGCAGGGGGGCAGCCTATGGAATCAGTCAAGCCTCCCCAAGCGGTGGCATCAATGCGGTCTGGGTCATGCCGGAGGACGAGGGTTTAGGGTTTAGGGGACGCCCTTCTACAGAGTCCATGGGCTGTTGGACGATTGGGTTTCCGGTTCTTCCTGGCTTCTTAGGCCTGTGTGTCCTCGTGAAATACGCAGCTGCAGTGGAGTCCTGGGCTTCGGATGTTTCGAGTTCCGGCGGGGTTTCGTGTCTTTCCGCCGCGACACAAATCCCACAACCTCCCTAAACAAAGCGTGTACGTTCAGATCTAACTATACTTCTACTTGCCATGATCCACGGCCCGTCAGACCGAACTCCTATGTGCGCAAAGGAGGCCGATCCTGCTACCATGGCGGAGCTCGCACGCTCTTCCAAGGCTGCGCCGCAGAACTTGAACCCGCCCTATGCTGCCAAGCTGAAAGCATTATCGTGATTAGGGGCTATATATGGGTAAGAGCTACATGTAGGGTCGTAAGGTTGACGAGTTACATAGGGTTGGTTCGTATCTTCTGCAGAGATAAACGTAGGCACCCTATGAAACAGGTACGAGGATGGGTCTGAGCAGGGTGTTGAGTCTATGGCCGTGGCTTCGGATAGGATTCAACTAGTAAGGCGCCTTTATTGGGGTTGTAAAAGGGGTTTAGGGTTTAGAGGTTTCAAAAGGGGTTTAGGGTTTTTAGGGGTTTAGGGTTTAGGGTTTTTAGGGTTTTTAGGGGTTTAGGGTTCAGGGTTTTTAGGCGGTTTTAGGGTTTAGGGCTTAGGGGTTTTAGGCGGTTGAGGGGTCACCTTCCGGCCCGGCCCCCGAAGCGACAAAAGCGTCAGCTGGGTGGTTCAAGTTCGAGACGCCCTGAAGCCAGGGCCCCTAACCCCTTTTCTCGGGCCCTAGGGGCTCTAGTACCCTATATAGTAGGTATCTGGGGGGTTAGGGGGTTTTGGGGGATTTTGGAATTTAGGGGCTCCAGGCTTATAGGGTTTATCCCGACTCTGATGGAGACGGCTCAAAAATCAATTCCACTTGTTCTCGTCCCCATGAACGTGTACTCCTTAGTACCTACCTGGGTAGCAAGATGCCCCATGTAAAAATATTTGCAGGCAACCCACACTTGCTTTCCGTAGTGGCATCCTTTGAGAATCCTTTCGAATCTGAAGGTCTTAGATTTGTTTCGGGCAAGTCCCGTGGATTGAAGCGTTCTGCCAGTGGAACGGCTAAAGCTGGTCAAGTCCGTTCGCTGAGCTCGGTTGAAGGCTGAAGGGATCTCACCACCCGAACGGAGTAAACCGGCATAGACTCCTCAAGCCCTCAAGCCTGTGGACCCTGAATCTTCGCCTGCCCCAAATTCCTCAAAGTAGTCCCTGGAAGCTGGGGCAACTCATCTAGAGCATGAAGTTAGAGGGTTTCTTACGATCGAAATGCAGTAACACTGAGGGTCCTTATTCTGGGTTCTATTGTTTGGTATCCATATGTTCTTCCCGGCTTTTCTGGAACCCTCAAATCCCAGCGGTATGATTCAACGTCCTTAGGGTTTGTCGGGACGTTATGATGTCGGGTGGCCTTGCCCAAACTCCAGACACCCTAAACCCCAAGCCCCAAGCCCAAACCCTGAACCCATGGGCCTGGCAGCGCAGATCTTGCCCAACCGTGTCGACGGACGTGAGCCCCAAAGGTCAAGGGATCGAACCCGAGAACCCGAAAAGACCCTACTACAGACCAAACTTACAGCGGTAAGCCCTGAACCCTTAAATTCGAAGACTAAGAGCCCTGAGCCCTAAAACTATGGACCCCCAAGCCTGAAGGCCCTAAGCCATAAAGCCTACAATCCCACAGACGCTTCACCCCTCCAAACTCAACATGGAACCCCTACAAAACCCTCAATGAGAACCTCTATGAAACTCAGCTACTATGCACCAGGTGGGAGGCAACGCCGCAACAAAATACAAACACACACCCACACACACTCCTCCCAGGCTCCCTCCAACATCCAGCCCTACCAACCAGCACCCGGAAGCAAGGCCGCGGCTCAGGCACACAGTGGTTTGGCTTTGGGGTTCGGGGATTAAAGCTTTAAGCTCTTGATTTGGATTAGACACCATGACTGCGACGTTTCAGATGCCAGAGCTGTAATGAAGGGTAACTGAGTCCCTACCGCTGTATCCGAATATGGCTACTCATCGAAAGGTCTTTTCAGATCATGGCCGAAAAGGCCAGTGTAATGTAGGATCACTAGAATAGGGTTTGTGGGGTATAAGATCACGCAGGGGCTACCAGGGAGTCTTGTTCGTAGTTATGCAGATATGCAGTAGCTTGCTACAAGGCCGGTTAGAGTGCCCCTATAACTAAAGTTTCTGAGGACTGTTGGATTACTGACAATCCCTGAAGCCCCTTTGCGAAGAAAACAAGCTACAGCCCTGAACACCCTCAACCCCCAAAGCCAGACCGTAACCACCATGCCTGCTTTGCGAGTGTGTGAGTCGAAAGCCACGAAGCTCGAAGCCCTTAGCCCCCCGAAGCCCGAAACCCCGTGATACAGGCTCCACAGATGCCTCCGTCGCTCCGCTGCAAAGATTTGCTGAACTTATCCTAACCCTCCAGGTACTTCCTATATGGGTACTAGAGCCCCTAGGGCCCCTATATAGTAGGCACCTGGAGGGTCAGGGTTAGGTCACTTCAGGGTTTTTTGGGTGGTGTTCCTTGTTTTGGTGTTTATGCTCTGGGGTCGAGGCTTGTCTGCCACGCTTTTGTCTTCCGGCAGTGTAACTTCAAGTCAGGATCCAGGGCCTCGAGAAGCTTTTCTTGCCCTGAGTTGAGTTCGATTGATGATTGGAGGGTTTTTAAGGTTGCGGGCCTAGGATTTGGAGTAAAGTAGCTTCTTTGTTTTGTTGCTCTGGTCGGGTTTTATGATTCCGGATCCTAAACCCTAAACTCTAAACCCCTAAACAGTAGAGTTTAGGGAGGAAGCTCCGCCTGGGGAGCGGTGCTACGAGACTAGCCGTAAGAAGGGATCATCAGAGGAAGTTCAGCTTAGGGTTTTACAGCTGTGGGGCTGTAGAGGGTGCATGAAGTTGTTTCAGCCAGTGGGTAGTTGAGTCTCACTGTGAGTCATGTGCCCTTGCTTGGGGATTCAAAAGGATCAGGTATGGTTGCAGCGTTTATGATGTTTATGGCTGCCGGGTTGCTTCTTGCAGAGCTTGTAATGTCATCGCTTTTGTTAAAGAAGAAAGTGACCACAACAGGTGTTGGATTAAGTTATTCCGGTTGTTGACGGGTTTAACATGATTTCTTGGGAGATCCCGTTAATTCCTGGTCCGAGCTTGCCCTGTCTGATGCCCTCGACGAACAAATTCAGACTGTTTGTGCAGGCTCACCTGAGCCTCAACCCGGAACTCATGTTCATGGTACATATGATCGTCGGCTGCATCTGCGCCATGAACCATGAGTTAGTCCTGGCGAACATAACCGAGTGGACCCACAGCCGGGACAGTATTGAATCAGAACAGGCATGATTACAAGCACTGCTCGTTCAGTGGCATAAGCCTGATGGCCCAAACCGGGGATCGTGATCATAATAGCACTCACAAAAGCAACAGACACATACTATATATATATATATGCATATGTATAACCTAAGAGCTACTGCTTACAAATTCTGTTACAACCCTGCACACTATTGTTGGTAGACAAATATTGGTAGATCCCGACTGCGTCAACCCCAAACTCCAAAACCCCCAAACATAATTCATTCGCCTTTAAGACTTTACCTATAGTCCCCATTGTAGTTGGCTTTTTGGGGGTTACTTTATAGGACCCTAGCCCTAATACTGGTTTAACCAAACAGTCAACTACGATTGAAGTCAAGAGAAGCCTTAATAGAGCCCTTATGGTCCTTAACCGTGGACATTTATAGGGTACAGTACAGGGTAGTGGGGGCCTAGGTACCCCTCAAACCTTCTGAGCGAGGATAGTATTGCCCTTGGGCCGACAGAGCTTACACGTAATTCCTTGCAGTCACACGGGGTGTGGGTTGACTGGTTGGTTTGGGCGGTGTTCGGCTTTGGCTGTTGAGGTAGAGTGTTAAAGGCCGAAGTTAGGCCCTTTGAAGCACTAAGCTTCATGAAGCGACTGCCAAAAAAGCCTTTCTTTTGGGTTTTTGCTTCATTAAAACACCAAGCCGAATCCGCCAGGGCTATGCCGCAGTATCTCCCGAACGGCATTCAGATTGCACCATACCAGCCGAACGCGCCAGGAGCAGCGCTGACTGTTTGTGGGGGTTTTGGGGGGTTTGGTTCCATCGGGGCTGCGAGAGCCGATCTGTGCATTTCGGGTTCCATCTCTTATACTATTCCGAATCGACTTCCTCATAAAAAGCCATTGAACATAACCCGATCCCCAAGGGAAAAAAATGATCGATCCCCAACACTCATCTCCCCATACTTTTATAATTCCTGGCTGAAAGAGTCTTCAGCTCTCCGGCAGGAGCTCGAGGACCGCCTGGCGCCTTCCCAGGCGTTTGCTTGAATGTGGGGCTTGGGGTTCGGGGTTTAGGGTTTAGGGTTTAGGGTGTAATGAAATATAGACTTTTGGTCTTTTGGTCAAGAACCCATGGGCCTGAACGTTATACAGTTTATTAGGCTCTCCATGCGAGTCCTTATCAAAGGATGGGGGTTAGCAACGGTGTCAGAGGTTTAGGGCTTGGGATTGAGAGGTGTGGGTTAATCTGATAATATATACATATATACATGTATGTATGTATAGAGAGAGAGAGAGAGAGAGATAGAGATAGAGAGAGACAGAGAGAGAGAGAGAGAGAGTTTCGTATAATTTGTCATAGTATGCCCTCGTAATCCCTAGTTCTTGCTGCCCCATTGTGCCCTAACAGGCAAGTTTAATACTTTTTGTGCGTACAGTGTCTGGTAAACATTGCTTGGCTTCTGTTGTATTGGGAGGGTAGGGGATACGGGTTGAAATCATTCTATTGACATTCGTGTCGTTTCGTGTTGCTGCATTTATGAGTGCTGCATCGTTGTTACTTTAGCTAGGGTCTGTGTTAAGGTTTCTTAATCTCCGACACTTTCAGGTAACATTCTTGGGCTTAGTGGTTTCGTGAGCCTGGGAGACACGGGTCTACGGCGTAAGGACTTAACCCTATAAGCCCTGGTATAGACATGTGGAGTCCTACTCCGAACCCGAGGAGATGTAGCTTTCAGGCGGAGACGAAACCCGATGTACATTCGATGTAGCATCGGCGATGCCCTAAACCCTGAACCCTACGTGATGCCTAGAAAACCCGAAGCACTGGAGGTCTTGCAATGCCGTATGCGGATCCGCGAGGTGCCACCAGATCGGTTATAGGGCTTATAGGGTTTAGGGCTTAGGTTTAGGGTTTACATACCATATTTGAGGGTTAGGATCATTCGATTCAGGGAGATGCCAAAAGACCATGCATGCATCAGGAATTCAAAAATCAGGCAAGCAAGCTTGAATGTCTAGGGAGTATGGGTTCCGGGCGTAGGGAAGAGATGGTAAGGTTTTAGGGTTAGGGTTTGGGGGTTAATTGGGGTTCTGAGTTTCGGGCTGGTTTCAGGTTAGTGTGTATTGGATTTGGGAAGTATGGTCACAAACACAAGGGTTTTCCGGGTGGTGGAAGGTTCTGCAAAGGCAAGGGCGACCTCTGCCCAAAAGACTTTCACTTACCATTCTGGGATCCATGGTATAAGGTTACAGAGCGGCTTTTGTCTCGGGTCATTTCGCTCGTTCTTAAGGAAGGGCTACACCAGGCGTTTACACATGCCTTAATTAGGGCCTCCGCTTCTGAGGCTTAAGGATCTAAAGGGGTTGAGAAGACGCCCTTAAGGAAAGGTGTTGGGCTTTATTGAGGATGATAAGGACAGGGGTAGGTTGAGCACTTCATTGCATTTAGGATATTAACGGTGTGTCTATGGCATTTCCCGAAACTGCGTATTTCAACTTGAACACAAAAACCCAACTCTCTTGGGCGCAATTGCGGGTGCAACCTTCTGCTGCAAGGCCGAGCCGGAACATTCTAACGGGCCTAACGGGTGGTCCACACACAGCACGGTGTAGTAACACCGAAGCCGACAGAAGTTACTACCGGCACCGAAAGCTAGTGGGATATCGGCCTTCAAGAAGCTCCCATATCTGACCCAAAGCAGTTTAGGGCCAAGGGAGTGTTTGTGTTTCGACGCTGGTCACTGACCCCTAGTCGGGTTTGTTTTGCTGAGGAGTTTCGAGTTTTGTGGATTGCCTGCATCTTTTGTCCTGGGTGACCGGGGTTCGGTTTAAGCCTCAGTGTCTCCGGCCCGGGTGTTGGCTGCAGGATTTGTAGTTGTAAGCTGTAATGAGGCTGCGATATTACATCGACTAAGTTGTGTACTAGGTTACTAAGTATGTACTTTCTGGGCCAATGGTCGGGCCATTGCACAAGTCCTGATGCAAATGAGGGTGTGTGAAGTACATGTAGGGTTGCTTACATGGCTCTCGATGAAGGCTTTCAGATGCTGGAAGTGGGCACCAATATTCGTATTTCGGCTCGCGAGGATGTGGCCAGCGGTTGTGCAAAGAACACCTAAACACAAACCCTGAAATCCTAAGCCCAACAGCTGTTCCTGCAGCATTCATGATCTTCTTGGGTTCAGTCCATGTGCTTCGGCCGCGTTACGGCCCCGGGCAGAGCCATGTCGGGAAAGTGGGGCTTTTGGCCAGCAAGGCTTAGCGGCTAAAGAACAGGGGGCTGGGGGTTT
Source organism: Symbiodinium necroappetens (assembly GCA_905231915.1). Lineage (NCBI taxonomy): Eukaryota > Dinophyceae > Suessiales > Symbiodiniaceae > Symbiodinium > Symbiodinium necroappetens. The sequence goes on along the minus strand of CAJNJA010047363.1, from coordinate 27,507 downwards.
GGGGTTGAGGGTTGAAACGGCCAGAGGTGACGGGGGTTTCGTGGAATTTTTGTGCATTCCGAGGAACTCTGAGCCTTGATGAGCTTCTCGTTGTGATTGAATGTTAATGAATAGCGCAAGTTTCGGCAAGTTTGGATCCCCAACCTCTCAGTAGTTGTTGCAGAGTAGCTAGCAGTAGCAGCAGCAGCCAGTAGCAGTAGGAGTAGGAGTAGTAGTAGTAGTAGTAGTAGCAGTAGTAGTGGTAGTGGTAGTAGTAGGAGCAGCAGCAGCAGGAGGAGGAGGAGGAGGAGGCGTGGTGGTGGTGGTGGTGGTGGTGGTGGTCGTCGTCGTCGTCGTCGTGGTGGTGGTAGTACTAGCAGAAGCAGAAGCAGTAGCAGTAGCAGTAGTAGTTGTCGTGGTGGTGGTGGTGGTCGTAGTAGTAGTAGTAGTAGTAGTAATAGTAGTAGTAGTTGTAGTCTGCCTCTTGGTCTTGGTCGGTCTTGATGGTGGAGGTGGCGGTGGCGGTGGTGGCGGTGGTGGCGGCGGCGGCGGTGGTGGCGGTGGTGGCGGCGGCGGTGGTGGTGGCGGCGGTGGCGGTGGCGTCGACGGCGGTGGTGGTTTCGGTGGCGGTGGCGGTGGTGGCACCGGTGGTGGCGGTGTAAGTCGTCGTAGTGGTCGCCGTCGTCGCCGTCATCGTGGTAGGGTAGTGGCGTTCTAGTGATTCTAGTGGCTGTGCTGTGCTTGATAGTAGTCCGCTATGGCTGATCAAGCATGTTATCGTCCTCAGCAGACGTTTCATCACTTTTCTTGTTCATTGCGATTATCTGCAATCCTACACTTCCTAAGCCCCAAACCCTAGCCTTCGCTCCACCTATGGGTACTTTCTTGTGCTACCTTACCCTGGAGGCTTACCTCGCGAAAGGCAGCGGAGAAAGAAGGCGCCAGGACCGATCAATAGGACTTGATCAATACAATACCCTAATTCCCCCCAGGTACCTACTCTATAGCGTACTAGAGCCCCTAGGGCCCTATATAGATACCCTAACCCCCAGGTACCTACTAAATAGGTTACTAGAGCCCCTATAAGGCCCTATATAGTAGGTACCTGAGGGGGTTAGGGATAGCGAGGGTCGCAGAATGAATTCTGAAGCCAAGCTGGAACCCCTGAACCGTGAAGGCTCAACAACCCTATAGCCTAGCCCTATATACCCTAAACCGTAAAAAAACCCAAGACCCAAATCCTAAAGACTTATACCGGCTTCAAGACCATAGATCCCAGAAACCAAGCTGACCCCAAACTCCTCTTAAACCCTAAGGCCCACTCCAAACCTTTTTGCATAGACCAAACCCCCCAGCTCAGCGATGGCCTACCCAGAACACCAGCTTTCAGCAAATCATCGAAGCCATCAGCCCGAAACACTTCTACCTCAAGTTTAAGGCTTATAAGGTTTGCTATAGGGCCTATAGGGGGTTTGGGGTGTTAGAGTTTACGAAGCTCAGGGCTTGGGGTGCGGGAGCTTTCTTGGAACTTGTAGGAAACCCTTATGAAGTCTTGGAGAAACGGCTGCCTGATCTTCGTGTCGAGAACCTTAATGTGGGGGCCTGTCTAGTCAGCCCCCCAGACCATTCCTGCAGGGCCTCTTCGTGACCCCCTGGCCTTGGTTCAGTAGATTGGGTGCGGGGGTTAGCTTGGGGTCTGGGTGGCTTTGACTGGGGTTTCGTGCTAGCTTGGGTTGATTTGGGTCTGGGGGCTGAAGTAGAAGGGTTTAGGAGGGTTCAGTAGGTTTCGGTGCTTAGGGGCTTAGGACCAGGCGGGTTCGATAGGTTTCGGGGATGTGTGGTCGGTAGGTGGGCTTGAGCAAGATCGCGAGCCTGAGCCTTCCTAACCCCCTTTCAGTTGCAAAGCACAATCCTCAGGTACCTGAGCAAGCTTGCTGCTCTCAGTGCCAAGACCGTTAGACCGCCTCGCCAAGCTTGAGATTATTCCTGTCCTGACTCGCAAAGCAGAGCTCGTAGGTAAATCCCACCTCGAACCCGAGCCGGAGCCCTCCTAAAACCCTGGAAGTAAGTAACCTAGCTGCCCTAAGTCCCAAAGCACACGGTGGTGTTGGGCTTAGGCTAGGGTTAAAGGGGGGGTTTAGGGCTTGGGGCCAGGATTTTAGGGTTTTGGAGGGGATTTGGGTCGGGCTTCAGGGAAGGAAGTTGTGGGTGCCTTACGATTGACCACTAGCAGAAAGGAAGCAAACAAAAAAAGACAGCCGGCCCCAAACAAGCGCATTGTAGACTCCCCCTCAAAAAGTTCAGGGCTTGAGTAAGCAAGAAAGCGCATTAACGCTTCCCAAGATTCTAAACAGGCCCCCACACTAACCTTGGCGTGTCAGTCCACTGAGATCGGTCTGTTGGATTCGTCTTGCGCCTGTGACACATAAACCTGAAACCCAACCTGTTAACCCCAAACCCCAAACCCTAAACCCTAAAACCCTAAACCCTAAAACCCAAACCCTAAACCCTATAACAACCATAGCTCAACCCAAAGGCTTCCAAGATTATCAGGTTCAGTCCTTTAAGTCACTATTAGGCTTTCGGGTGCAAGGCATACAGGATTCGGGCTTGATGTTTTTGCGGTTTAGGATCGTGGGTCTCGCGGTTGGGGACTTGGCGGTTACGGGCTTGAATTCGGGGGTTGTCCGCGAGTTTGTAATAGTTGCGGGAGGCTGAGGGTTCGGGTGTGAGGCCAACCATGGCCTGTTGTCCTCTGTGCTCCCGTGTCAAAAAAAGTAGGCTTCATGACTCCCTTGAAGCATTTTACCATGAAAGTCCGATTGTAAGGAGTGAGGGTCCCCTGCCGCCAACAGGACATGGGTCCCCAGACCCACTTTCAACGGAGGCCTTCACGAGCAAAACTTGGACAAGCTGTTGGTGCCCCGACTATGTTGGTGCATTTCGGTGAAAGGTTTTCTTGAGAACGATGGCCTTGGCAATCATGCAATATCTCTGTTTCCGCCCTATGAACAATCATTTTTGAAGCTAGACAAACATGGCCGAGATAGTGGTAGACCGACATAGCACTTTGACAAGTGGTCGGGGTGTGCTGTTGGCTTTGCAGCTCATGGCTCAGGCAAAGCAATGTAAATGTCGGAGCTTTCGGGCTTCGAATTCTGCCGTGGATTTAAGATCGGTGGGTCGGTGTCTGGTACACGGCGTGTATTCAATGCGTTGTGCCACCGAGGCAGGTTCCTGGCGCACATTATGTTCACATGTGCACATGCATACAGAGATGATATCTCCAAAGCCGAGGGTGCCCACATCCCAAGAGGGATGGGGTGCGGTCTTCGCTTGTACAGTCAAGGAGGACTCGCCGCCGAAGGTATACTATAGACTCTAGACGCACTCTGCCAAGCGAGCAACACAAAATCGCTAGCGCTGCGTTTCAATAGTGTTGTCGACATATAGGGCATGCACCAGGCGAATCCGTCGGCAAAATCGCCAACAATCCCACTTGTGGCGTCGAATCATCCAAAGTGTCCATCCAACAGTGTGGAATGCATTCCCTCGTATCGGTGGAGTTGATTGAGCATATTGTGCGAGACATGCCTATTTGTCAGATTTGGTTTGCTTACCGTTAACTCTTGGCTTTTCTTTATGGGAAGATGAGGCTTGATGCTATCACCTTGTTCTGTTGCTGCCTGAAACCAATCCTGCCGTGCATCGCCAGCACTTGCAGCACCAGGCTCTGATTGCTGCCAACCCGGACAAGTTTGTGAAGTTTGTTGAGTCACAGCGAGACGACACGCTGTGTTGCTTGGATGGCCTAGCAATGTTTAGTTCAATAATTAGAAACCTAGTTGGCATATGGTTACGACTGTTTTATATGATTGCTTACCTACTGAGTAAAGTGGTCCTCCCCTAGCGTTTGTCTGACACATCTTTGCTTAGCAGCCGTAGCCTATGTGTACTATACGCTTCAGGCCCGGTGCGTTTAGATTTCCCATCAGAGCAAATTTCTCTTGCCGAAGTATTGGAACTCCTACATTCTGAACCCGATGCCATCGTCTTTGCCTGATCCCTGAACGTTAAGTCCTAGGCCGCGAATCGGCACACGAATCCCTGAACCCTAAGTTTCCTAAATCCTGCCAGACCAAATCCTGCCAGAGTTGTTTCGGCTTGGATCTTGGATCTATCAAAGCGTTCTGCTTCACACACTTTGATACCTCGAAACCACCTTGTATTTCGATTGGGCCCTTCAGAGGCTTGGGGGACTTTCCACACCCAACTAGTCTTTATACCCAAGCAGTCTTATTTGTGTCGGAGTGTCGTGGTTCATGTCTTATCCGAGAATTCATTCCTAAACCCTAAAACCGTAAAACCCGAAGCCATAAACCCCGAAGCATTAAGGCCCTAAGCTCAACAACCTGTTTGTCGAACAGAGGGACAGAACCTTTCGTTCGGTGGTTACAGCATTTAATATATTAATGCTGGATTATATTTTTATTATATTGCATTAGGTTATGCTGTATCTTACTGTATCTTATTGTGTCATCTTATATTATACCATACTATATTTGTATTTTATATTTCAATATTTAGAGTTGAGGGTGTTAACGGTTCAGGCTTCAGGGTTTCGGAGCTCAGAATATATAGGCTCGGTGTTGTGCTTTAGGGTTTGGGGATTCTGATGGGGGCCTACGGTTTATGATTTCATAGGGTTCGGTTTGGCATTTTAGCGTTTCGGATTCAGGCCCTCAGGTCTCAAGGCGCGATTCTCTCCCCAATGTCTTCTCAAGAGCGAGTGCTGTGAGTGAAGGACCCCTAAACCTAACCTCATAAAGCCCTAAACATCCCTAAAGCCTGAACAAAAAACCCCCTAAGCCCTAAACCCTAACTGCACATAGTAGAAAAGCCTGCATCAACCAAGGTGCTCAGACATCGGCTGAGGAAGAGGACAGGCTGCTTCAGGAAACAGCAGCCCAGAAGGTTTGGTTTACCCTAAGGGTCCATGTACTCGTATAGTATATACATTGGCCTTAAAGTAGTCCCTATATAGATACATTGGGTCCAAAGGAAATGGTATTTGGGTACATGGACCCTTAGGGTTAGGGTTTTCCGTAACCGTAGACACCGCTTGCGCATTCCACGCTGTGGCCCTTGCTATACCTTGTTGTTCTGCAGTTTATAGTATACAGTATGTAGTATGGTGTGCGTATGTATATATAGATAGATCGATAGATAATAGATAGATAGATAGATAGATAGATAGATAGATAGAGACAGATATAGATAGATATAGATAGATACGGATAGAAAGAGATAGATATAGATAGATCCAGATAGATATAGACAAAGATAGAGAGGGATAGATGATAGATAGATAGATACATAGATAGATAGTACCTTGCAAACCTCCAATGCTGGAGTCACGTCGACCCCTAAAGCCACACAACCTTCCTAGCTTTGCAGGCAACATGGGGGAGTGGGTGCTTCCGGGCTTCAAATCCGGAATCCTATCTCTCAGGATCCCTTGGTGGCTCCGATGTCCTCGACAGAGTTCATGGAACAGACTTGCGATGGCAACGGGGAAGGCAGAACGCTCTTGATGCCGTGTTTGCGGAGTAGGGTGCAGGGCTCGGGGTTCGGAGCTTGGTTGTGTGCGGACGAACACCTGTCCTTATCACTTTCGGGTGGATGAGCCAAGGCTTGCCAAGGATTTTGAAGAATGGTTCAATGGTTTCCCATGAGAAATCCGTCACGCCAACATGCAAAACGTGCACGTTGGTATCCGGATTTTGGATATGACGGAAGGCGAGCTTCAAAATCAGGAGCTTCACAATAGAGTAGAGTTTGTCCAGGGTCGGGTACCTTGGCGGCATTGTGGATTTGCTTTCGGGGTTTAGGCAGAAGGCCTATGCCTGGAAACGCAGAAGCTGACCCGGCCCATATTTGGCTCCCCTCCCCCCCCCCCCCTTGAATTTCAGGGTTCCCAAAGTTGCGAAGTCAAGGTAGGGGGAGTGGGGAAATGGCTTAGGTCCCTAGATGTTGGGGTCGGAGAGAGGTTGGGGTACGTCGACACAGCGACGAGGAACGTCTATTCCAATACCCCCAACCTCTATGCCCTGAACCTCTCGCTCTACATCCCAAGCCCATTGGAGCCCTGAGCCATATAAACCCTGTCTACTCCCTAGCTGTGTCCAGGCATGGATTCGTCATCCGCGACCACTGCCGAAGGGGACACCATCAGGCACTTCTGGTGGTTTGGGCAGTCTTTCTTTTGGGGCTTCGGTTTGAATTGGGATTAGGTGTTGAGTTGGTGCTTATTGCATCGATGTATTGGCAAGCTGCAGCTTGTGAAGCCGAGATAAGTTAAATACTCTAGAACCACCTCCTTGCTAGTATCGTCTGGAGCTCTTCAACCGTGAGATACCTAATCTTCATTAGTCATGGGGTTTGAGGGTTGCATGGATCGGGTATACGAGAATTCAAATCTTTACGTCATGGTCAATTTAGTTCGCTCGGCGGCTCAGCGGCGCACTTCTCGTTGGCAAGATACTTTGGGTTCTGGGCTTCCAGATCATCCTAGGCATGGAGGCTCATGTAGGTGAGCACCTTCGAAATGGATGTCTGTATATGTTTGCAGCTCCTACTCCGTGTACTTTTGTGTGCCTTCCTGTGTGCTTGCATACATCAGGCCATTCTATGTGCCTGCAGTCCTTTTGTGGTTGCAGGCCCAGGCTTCGACAGCCCTCCTTTCGGCAGTCCTGCCCTTTCTAGCCTGCTGTGGGTTGTTGTTGAAAGCCTTGGGCTTCTACCGATCATCTTTGGGTAATGCTTGCATGGCGCCTACCCTCATGGTGTAACCGATGGTCGTTTTGAGCTTGGATTCGATTGGGTCAGCTCGAGCTGGGCCATTGCAAGCAGCGCAAACAGGCGCACCCAAGAGAGCCAGTAAGGCGCAAAGGCTTGTGCAGGTTCCTTACTGGAGCTTGTTCAGGTCGCTTGGGTATGTGAGGCTATACCACAGCACGTGCCCATATCGCGAGCGTGCGCCCTATGCTGCCTTACCACCTGGCAGGGTGTGTCGGCCATGCGACCCTCGGGCCCTCGGGACTTATCCGGAAATCCAGATCCTGCAGATTTGTTCCCAGACGGCTAGTCAAGCAATGTCGGTGGTGAGGCCTCTGAAATCACGCCTCTTCAGTACGACAGCCATACCTTTGGACCTTCGCCGACATTCGCTCCGGTCCTCAGCCATTTCGCGATACGTGTTGTTTGGGTGTGCAGCCGTTCAAGTGACTGCGGCCCTCCACTCACGCGTTGGGCCAAGCACTTCGTTGCTCTAATACGCTGGATATAGTGTAATATAGTGACGGGCCTTCTCTTCACAGCTATGAGGTTCTCCGACGGGCACATGCTCCCACCCCCCCCCGGTTGGCCCTCGCTTTGGCTGGGGCAGGTTGAAGTTGATATTCGGCGCATTGCCATGTATGTTCCTGCTGTTGCGACCCTTGACAACCTGCACTCCCCTTTTGCTGCCTTAGTTGAGGTCTGCCAGGATCAACCGCTCTGGTGGATCCTCCGGATCAGGAGTGCCTATGGCAGGTACAGCTCGATTTGTTGCACTGGGACCAGAATGGCGAAACTGTTGCCATTGCCGCGACGCCCGCCGGCAGCGGACAACCACCGGCATACGCGTGCCCGTGGTGTCATCAAGCATCTCCGCTGGGCAAGCACCTGCACATGGCTCGCGCACGGGGTTCTTGCACCGAGGCATCTGGCCCGTGTGCGTTTGTTGCTTGCGCACATACTATACAGTTACCGTAGGCTCCAGATGCACCTAAAGCGAAGTGATGATTGTATGTTGCGAACCTGCCTTCTGCTGCGCCCACTAACCGTGCTCGAGGTGGACGAAGCAGAAAGGCTTGACAAACAGCGTCTCCAAAAGTTGCGGGACGGCTCGTGGAATACCTACGATACGGCTGCTCCGGCACGGGTCCCGTTCGGACCCCCGGCAATCACAGCTGATGAGGGCATCGGAGAGTGTGGAGCGGTCCTGGATTTGGGTACTCTCTCTCTCGACTGTACAGGCCCGATCCTACTTTCCATGAGTGGATCAGATCGGCTGTAGAGGCACGGTCCGCTGAAGGGAGTGCTGCTAGCTTTTGGGCGTTTCGCCAGAATTCAAACTTGCATGATGATGGACACGCCGTTCCGGATCTACAGTCCGAAGGAAGGAGGACGGAATGAATATAACTGCATTAGGGTTGATTCCTTACCATAGCCCCAACGTAACACATCCCCAAATTCCACCCCAACCACCAAGGCCCCTTGTACGGCCTGCACGAAGCACCACGGCAACAGTTCCAGCTTCCAGAGCTGCGTAACTAAGCCTTAAACTCTGTAGCCTCGTCCGGCTGCGTCTCCAGTTGCGAGAGCATAAACTTCACACCCTGCTGAACCTTTCCTGGAACCGGAAACCTTACACTTTCACCCTGATGAAACCAAATCCTCAAACTCTCAGCTTCCGCGAAGGCACTGCATCAGCCTCGTGGTGCAACTCTAACCCTCGGCTCTTTTGGTGGCTTTCCATGCAAGGAACCCCCAGGCTCGAAGATGTTGTCGTTTCGAGGGTCTTTGGGAGTTTGGGGTCTAGGAGGGTTCTGTGTGTTGCAGTTGTGCTCGCAGCCTGTAGCCACCCCTTTGGATCCTGGGCGCTTTTGACCGCCTTTGTCCAGTCCGGGCCTGTATGGCGACTTTCCGTTTTGTGAGTTGCGACTGGTCGACTTCCGCGATTGCACGATGCTTTCAGTTGTATTCCTCGCAGCATGTAGGCAGAGGTGTCCCAACTGGGCTCTGCCCTTACAGGTTGGGGTACCTCTAGGGCCTAGGGCGACGCGCTAGCCTTGCCAAGCTTGACCTTTTCCTGTCCCTGCACAGGCTCGCGGCTCCTCAAGCCGGGCCTACGCTGGCAGTGCTGGCAACACTTTTCTTGGCATCTGGGGGTTGTTCTTATAATATATTATAATATAATATAGTATAATATAATATATTACAATATAGTACAATATAGTATAATACTGAGTTGGAGGCTTACCCATCAGCCATAAGCTTCAGGCTTGACAGCAATAAAACCTGGTTAGTGGCTAAGTTAAGGAACTACGTGTATCTAGTGGTCAAGTGTCAAGCTCGGCTTCCGATCATCATGGAGCAGAAAGACCCGAAATGGGTTTCGAGTTCAGAGCTTAAGGTGTTGGGTTTTGGATTTAGTATAGGATGATCAGAACAACCTCCATTCGATGCAGCGCTCAATTTTCATTTCTTGTCTATCGCTAGACCGCTGTGTTTAAGGCTCACGGAATGCAGTACAGCAGAAGGCGCCACTCCCACCCTACTTGGGGGTATTCGTATAGGGCTTTCGAGCAAACTTGTAGAGTTTGTATCAGCTACATGTTAGAGCTTAGTAGGGGTTGACGTGCCAGGCTTAGGGTTAGGAATGCCTTCGTCGTGACCAGCACGCCTCACGCAAGTCCGAAGCCCGACATCTTAATTGGCAGAAGATTAGGGTTTAATGGTTTAGGTGGGTTGTGGGAACCCCAATCCGTCCGCTGGAACTCCCGGGGCGCAAGTGTTTCTTCTGCACTACCATATCGCTTGTTTCAACAGGTTGTTTATCCAAGTGCCGGTAAAGAACCATAGAGACCCACTAAGAGTAAGTCATGCAATAGCCACTGAGGCCTAAACCATGGTAGTTACCGTAAGTTCCGGAGCAGTCAGCGGCTAGAGTCAGCTTGAAGATTTACAGATTTGCGTCAATCTAGGGCTTCTGGTACTTAGTGATGTCATGCAGCCGGAAAAAGAAGACTCAAGACAACAGCTTACTTAACCGTTAACCCCACATAATCCTTAAACCACTTCACTAAACCCTAAACCCTAGGTAGTCCCCAATCGACAAACCCTAATTTAAAGCCACCATTCCAGAACCAGAACATTAGCTGTCCCACCGACCCTAAACCATGAACCCTACATTGCCCCTTCAGCACACAAATACCACTATTCTTCCTTACGGCGCTTTAAACAAGCATACGATAGTATCATATATATAGAGGCCTGAATAATTACCTATACTATTTTGGGGGTTCCTTGGTGAACTGAAAGTGCAATATACCGCAAAACCCTATTCTAGTTAGTAAGGCCCCTGCATTACCCCAGAACCCTAGTCTAATTGCTTGTAAGCCTCGGCGCTTAGCTTTCCGAGCCTCTCTAGCCGGCACCTTCGCAGCAAGGCGGGAAAGTTGGGCGTTTCTAAAGACCCAGGGGCCCAGAGTTAAGTTAATTTTAGGGTTTAATGCTGGTGCCCAATCCAGACCCATGCTGGAAAATGTATAGGGGGTTCTGGTTCGGGCTTAGGGCATCGGGTGAAAAAGCTCTATTGGTTTCAGGTTTTAGGGATCAGGGAGGTTTTTGTGGAGATTATTGCATGAGGCTGAGTAGATCGATTTTCTCAGACGCCCACATCCTACAAGCCGTGCCGTACCTGTCTCAGGGCCCTTGTGTTTTGCTGAAACTCCCAGTGGACTGTGACTGCGAAATGTGCTGCTGGCCCTGTTGCGTCTGGAAGCTCCCTTGGGACCTCCTTTGAAGTGGGCTTTTACCGTAGGATGTGATGTGGACGACTCCGCCTGAATAACATCTGCATATCCAGATTTGGTCGTCCACGATTTCGACGATGGTCTTTGATGCTAAGAGGGTTTTCTTTCACCGCTGTCGAAACCTTAGGCTTCCCTCGCAGTTCTCTAGCAAAATCACAGCCCACAAGCTTCCTAGTTTCCTAAGCACCGTGCACTGCCGTGCACCTGGACCTGGGGTCAAGTGCCTTTGAGCTGGAAGGTTTCGGAGCAGTGTATGTAGCAAATCAATGCGGCCATTGCTTTGTCGTGCTATGCTACATTAGGGGATTTGGGTTGACGAACTTACTGACTTGTTTCCTGGTGCCGTCTGGAGTGCATTGCCCACCATTCGACGTAGCCTGGTGCTCGACTTTCCTCGCTATACTAAGGAAGCTCATGCTGTGTCTTAAGATCTCTTTGCGGTGGATTGTTCTACCCTCAATTCCATCAACTTCCTCCAACCATCCCTTGTCATTTCAGCAAAGCCTGCTCCTAACCCGTGAACCTTGAACCCTCCACGTGTAGAAACTGTCAGAGATCTGTCCACAATTCGAAGGTTTGGCTGCTCTGACCACTTTGAGAGCTGTGAAGATCACCGCCAGTATAACTGTGTAGACGGCGCTTATCAGGTTACAGCATCTTGCTGCTGAAGACGTGGTATGAATGTTAAGTAGCTGAAGGCCAGGTAGCAGCAGCTAGCATAGTCAGATGTAGAAGTACCAGTCCGTGCATACAGAGAGCACTCCTACGAAGGTTCGACAATCTTCGCGCCAGTCACGCCAGTCATCGCACGAAAGATCGTATAACAAAATGGGAGGTGGAGCGCCTGCATAGGCAGTATATCTCTTAGGGTTTAGGGTTTGGGGGTTTTGGGATTCTTGTATCACTGTTAACATATGTAAGAGCCACTGTTGACCGTAAGGGCGTTACCTGTAGGGCGTTGAGGGTGTAGGGATTGTGGCTTGTTATAACGCAAGAGCCTAAAAACCTGATCATTAAAAACCTGATCATTACTGTTCTAGACCAGCATTTTTGCGACAGTCACAGTTTGTATCTGTGTAGTGCTCAAGCCGGGTTCCATACAATGCAGGTAACCCTACAGCCTTTCGAAGGAGAAACAGAAGGCCTCGGTTTCTGCAAGTTGCAGATCCTGAGCCAAATTCCAAAGATGCCTCAAAGGCGGAACCTCCTGGAGCTTCGGTTTTAATATAGGGGCCTTTTGACAATCAGAGTAATTAGAGTCAGAACCGGGTCTTGTAAGCTTCGGTAAAAGGGACTTGGGTTTTAAAAAAGGGGCCTTTTGGCAATCAGAGTAGAGTCAGAATCGGTTTTTGTAAGATGGCCTTTCTATAGTTAGAGTAGTGTTATGGAGAGTAAGACTACGAACTCTTGAGGCCCCTATAGTGCTTGTGCCTGACGTGTATTTAAAACGCGCGCATCGCAACAGCGGGGTCGCAGTCGATGGCCGATAATGATAAACTCTCAACCCTGAACCCTAAACCCCAAAACCCTATATAAACCCCTAAACTAAACCCCTAACCCCTAAACCCTATGAGCCGTAAACTCCGAAACCCTAAGCCCTAAGTTCCTTCGCTTGTGCGGTTTGGTGGGCCTGCCGAGGTTTGGAGACTCAGGGCTCAAAGGGTTTAGGGTGTAGAGCCCAAACTACAAAAAATGATATGACTGGCCATAACCTTTACCTTGGGCAGAACTGAAAGTGGGAGTGCAAGAAGGGATTTCCCTAAACCCTAAACCATGTCGAGCCTTGCCTGCTGTGTTCGAGTGTGAGTGTCGAAACCCTAAACCCTAAACCCTAATCCGTTTCTGCGGTGCGGGCTAAGAAGCGATCCTCGCTGTTTGAATTCGATACGGCATTCCTGTGACACAGACGCATGCCAGTCCGACCGCCTGGGAGATTCTCAGAGTTTGGGCTTGTGTCCCCGGCCTACTTTCTAGATGGCCTAAAGCTTCGCATGCGGAGAAACTCCCAGAAATTTTCGGTTTGGTGTCGCAGATCTGGGCCTGCCGCTGTTCCATTGCCATGAGGCGCCTCTTAGAAGCACAGGTTTGGGACGCTGGACACCAAGATAAAGACGGCGACCTATCAGAGCCTCACCCTAAACCCTGAACTCGGATGTACGCGCAGGCATCGACTGGCATTATCTGCACGGGAGCCAGAGGCTTGAAACCAATAGCAAGGTATCCGATACTGTTCCTTCGGCTTCCTATGATATTCATCATAGTAACCCCATAGTCTTATTCTGATTACTAAGGCCTCTCTGTTTTACAATCCAACTGCCAGCTGCAAGGTTCGCTGCGCAGCAACCCCAGTGCTTGTTGAGACTCATGCCCTATAAAATCCTTTCGGTTGTTGGGTTGTGAGACGTCCAAAGCCCCTCTAACTCTAAACTCTAAACCCTTCACTCTAAAAACCCTCAACCCCTCCAAGAAGAAGGCTCCAGAGAACGCAGGAAGCGTGAGAACGGCGGAGGCTTGAAGAAGTTGAGCTTCGGCTAGCTTACCAGCAAGCAGAGCCCCTAAAGCCCGAACCTGAACCCTAACCCCGAAGCTCTATCTAGGGTTAGGGTTTAGGATTTTCAATCTCTACACTTCGGAACTCTCTGGGCCATGCCATGAAATGCAAGATGTGGAGCTGGCGGTTCAGACATGTTAGCTGGCAAGCCAATGTTTGCTGAATTTGAGCCCTCAGTCTAGGTTACGAATCTGTAGTAGATGTTGCCCATGGGTTTTGCAAGATCTGAGACTGCATGCCCATCCTAGGCAGTTCTTAGGCAATGCTGTGGGGGCTGATTCAGACCTTCGTCCCTATCGGGATCCTTGTAACAAGCCCATCTCTCCCTTATGCACCAAAATCGAACCCTGATCAAGTAAACAAGGGCCGATAAATCCTAGCCAACTGCAAGACTGGCAAAGCATCATGCCCAGGGCGAGACTACAGAAAAAAGCAACAACAGATCTTGAGCTCGACATAGTGTACTTAAAGTTACTTAAAGATGGCTGAGGGTTTGGGGCTGAAGGTTTGGGACCCAGACCGACGAAACTTGAGTCCAGTTTGTGGGGTTTGTAACCCCAATACAGCAAAACACCATGCCGTGAACTGTGGGAATCCTCTGGGAAATTCGTTTTGCAGAAGTGAACCCCTAAACGGTGATGACGATTCAGAGGGCAAGCTGCAGCGTTCGAACCTTTACATTCACCAACAGACATGTCTTAGCTGTCATTGTGATTCTATTCTTCTCATAGAATAGTGAGGCTATGGCTCAGCGGCTGAATGCAGTGTGGTGCTGCACGGCTACTGGCTTGTCTTGGGAAGACATGCCTTGTGTTGGCAAGAATCACCTCAAGGACCAAATATGAGCCCTAAACGGTTTATGACTGATGTCCCATGTATAGGGTTTGCCTTTCAAGGTATGGAGACCCATACTTCCTGAGGGTCATATGGTCCTGGAGGTTCAAGTACAGTTGCACAGACGATTTTCAGCGGCTTCGAAGAGACACAGTAGCGTCGAAGGGACGCAGATGTCGACGTCCACGAGCCACTCAGTGGTCCTGCTAACCGATATGGGGGGGGGGGGTTACTATTTCGGGTCTTCGTAGGCGTCCCATGTTGTTGAGATGGTAGTGGTAGTCGTAGGGATCCCCATGTTGTTGAGATGGCAGCGGTAGCAACAGTAGCGGCAGAAGCAATCATCATCTACCACCTTGCTCCTCGAAACACTTCGAAGCATGACCCAGTAAACGTGTGTTACCAAGGTGGGCTCAGCGGCGGGAAGAAAAAGGCTGCACCCTGAGCAAAGCCGGAAGGCGGTAAGCAGTGTGCATTTTCAAGACCCTAACCCCACATATCCAAGCCCTGAGCGAAACGGTGGATTCAGGCTACAGGCTGTGATTACGCATTACGAAGATGTAAATTTCCGGGAGTACGTTAAGGAATGTGAGCTCAACACTCCAAGAAACGTCCCCGAGCCTAATTACAACAGCGAACTTTGAACTCACAGACCCCTCAGCCTAAGCCCGCCAGCAACACGAATCCACGATCATGCAGGGGCGCCTATGCAACCCCCTTTCGTCCCGGGCGGCCAATTCCCAGGCCTGGCCTGAAAGTACGCTCAGGGTCTTTACGTTCTGGGGATTTGCAGCAATAGCAGGGTTTAGGTTTCATATGCCATTTGAGATGTACGTTGGGTTGTGACCAGTAAAGTCTTAAGGTTCAGGCCCCAGGGTTTACAATACAAGTTTTACGGCCCAGGCTTCATAGGGCTTAAGGTTTACAGGGGCCACTGCAGAATGTCGCCACTCCACGCTACACCACATCAAGAAGCAAGGCGCTTTTGACAAACTGTGCGTCAACAGCGCATGACCCACAGAAGGCTTCTAGCAGAAGCCACACAGCCCGATGCCTCCGAAGGAACATGTTTTAGGGTTCAGGGTTTAGGGTTGGTTCTGAAGCTCGGAATTCGGGTGTGCTGCGACGTCAGCGAGCCGGATATACAACCCGAAGTGCAGGTCTGCATGTTCACGGCAGCGGATCTTGGAACGAAAGCATAAGAGTGCCCAAAGATCGGAGAGCACACAGGCACCCATTATCCAGTGTTTGGTGGCTTTGGCTGAACTCTTTTATGAGATCGAAATCCAGATAAGGGCCCGGGATTTGCAAAGACCCTATGCTGTTGGTTTGGATGTGGGAACTAGGGTGTTCGAAATGCAGCGACAAATCCATCTGCACGCCCGAAATGACATATAGACTTTGAGTCTTGCGATTGAAGGAGCAACAACAAGGAAGAACAGCCGACGAACATCAACAACCCCACTCCAACTAACTATCCTCTTCCTGTCAGAGAACGCATTTGGCACCCGCATCGGTTGTGTGTTCCCTGGTGTTGCTTTCAGGCTTAAGAGGCATGCTGTCTTTCCAGGCCAATGAATGCTTGCCTTCACGCCAAACTGTAAACCGCCCCAACCCCTAAACCTCACACCCAAGACCTACCCTGAACCTTAAGCCGGAACTCCTCAAACCTGTACAAAGTACTAACTGCGCCAGAGGCCCTACGAGATCCCATGCACCGGTTCGTGTTTGAGTTCTGAGCCTGTTGAAGGTGAAGCTGTGCAAACTTAGGCTGTTAACAACCAGCACATATTCCACGGTGTGTTGGGCCCTGCATTGCAGAACCTCTTTGGCTTCAGAGCAGCTGAACGCAGTTGCAGGTTGTTCTAGATGGGCTTGCCACTTTGACCGCTGCCGATTCCAATCGCCAAAGAAAGCACAACTCAAACGGCGTCTTGCTTCCGCATCGCCAGTAGGTGCGGGTGGAGCTTTGGGTGGCTATGGTGGTGCAGCTTCGCACTCAGTGGATGTCAGTGGCCATGGGCTCATATATGGTGCGGGGATTACTGGCGCTTCCGGTTGAATAAAGGTCAAGATTCCAGTTGTAGAGTTGGGGTATCAGGATGTATCAACAATCTAGGTCTGCGGCTGGGAGCCAACTGCTGGGCTACAACATCTTCACACCTGAAGACCCCCTTGTAAGTCTTGCTAGAAGCGAAATGTTTCCCGGAAAATCCCCCTTAGAGGATTGTCTTATAAGACCCTAAACCCTAAACCCTGAGAGCGGCGTCTTCATTTGGGGATAAAACCATAGAGGCGCCGCAGAGGCGCCCACATTAATGAAGAGCCTTTACAGGTATAGAAGTGAAGCCCAAAAGGGTTCCGTGAAGGTCTGGAAACGGGGCCCCATGTTAAGAATTCAAAGATGATGAAGGTTTTAAGGTTCTGGGTTGAGGGCCAAGGAGACCAGATGCCACAGAGAAGGTGCAGGGCCAGGGCTTGAGGGCTGCTTGGGTTTGGGTTTTGGTGTTAGGTTGCTTCCGGCCTTGGGTCACCAGATTAGTTCTGTATTTTTTAAATGTTTATGTGTGTATTATGTTTATATCGTGTTTGCTCCTCTCCCCACGAAAAGTATGGCATTTTGACAGGGTGCCCCCTGTGTAGTGCGATAGCACTGTTTAAGGATCTATCGGTTCATGGTTCAACCCGCGCAGGAATTTCGTTTGGGTTGGGGCTGAGGGCAATTCCGGACTTGTACGACGATCCGGCAACTTAGGGATCCAATGAGATTTCGGTACATCATATATCTTAAACTTAAACCCGCCCAGTTCTTTTGATGTTCCCGGCTCGTCACATATCCCAAGCACGCCGCTTCATTGGGCGATTTCGGTTCATCATATATCTTAAACGAGGGGGGATTCCGATTCAACATAAATCTTACACACGACCGCTCATGAGGTCATGATACATCTTAAACCCGCACCCTCACTTGGCGATTCTGGCTCATGATGTATCTTAATCACACCCCCTCATTGAGCGATCCCGGTTAATCACATATCATCTTAAACACCCTCCTCATTTGACAATATCGGTTCATCATATATCTTAAAACACGCCCCCTCATTTGGCCATTCCGGTTCATCAATCATAGAGCTTAAACCCGCCCCCTCCTTTGGCGATTCCAGTCATCATATGTCTTAAACGCCCCCGCGGCATTTGGCGATTCCGGCCCATCGCAGATCTTAAACACGCCCCGCTCATTTGGCGATACCGGTTCATGATAGATCTTGAACACGGCCCCTAGGTTCATAATATATCTTAAACACGCCCCCTCAGTTGGCGATTCCGCTGTATAATAAGCACGCCTCCTCATTTGGCGATTCCGTTCATCACAGATTTAAACCACGCCCCCTCATTCGGCGATCCGGTTCTTCACATATCTTAAGCGCGCCCTCTCGGTTAATGACATTTCTTGGGCTCGCCCCCTCATTTGGCGATTCCGGTTCATCATCTAGATCTTAAACACGCCCCTACGGTTCACGATCTATCTCAGACAGGCGCCCCCTCATTTGGCGATTCCACTCATCATTTGTCGTAGACATGCCCCATCATTTGGCGATTCCGGTTCATCGTATAGATCTTAAACACGCCCCCTCTTTCGGCGATTCCGGTCTATCATATATCTTCAAGACGCCCCCCCCTTTAGCGATTTCGGTTCGTTTTTGCCACAAAAACATACCATCTCATATATCATAAGCGCACCCCCTCATTCGGCGACTTCGGTTCATCATATTTGTTAAATACAGACCCCTCCTTTCGCGATTCGGTTGTAGATAGATAGGTAGACAGTCAGACAGAGCCACTGTCCCGCGCTCCGCGTGTTGCGTGCGCTGGAGTGCTGCGTCCCGTGTCCCGCGGCCCGCGCCCCGCGCACCGTACCTCCCGTCCCGCCTCCCCCGTCCCGCGGCCCCGCGTCCCGCATCCTGCGTCCTGCGTCCCGCCGCCTCTGCGACAAAAACCTATACCCAATCCCGAAACTAAACCCTAAACCCTAAACCCTGAGACTCTGAACCGATTAGGCGAGAATAGCTTGAAGTCTTAAAGCTTAACCCCTACCCCACAGACCCTAAACCCTAACCCCTAAACGCTAAACCCTAAACCGGTTTAGGGTTTAGGATCCCCTAAAGAGCCCAAAAAGATCCCAGAGAGCCCAATACCCCTCAAATAAGGAATATACCTTAAATTGTAGGGGTTTAGGGTAATTGTAGGGGCCTGAACATGATAAAAGGTATATTCCTTAGTTAGGGGGCATTGGGCTCTCGGGGTTTGGTGTGTGAAAGTCCTCTTGATTCCGAATTCTGCGGAGACATTTGCTTTTACCGGGCCAGAAGTGGGAGTTTAGGGTTTAGGGTTTATAGGGTTTATGGTTTAGGGTTTAGGGTTTATAGGGCTTAGGGTTAATAGGGTGTAGGGTTTAGGGTTTATAGGATGTACAGGGTTTAGGGTTCTGGGTTTAGGGTTAATACAGGCTTTAAAACGGGCTTGGAGCAGTTAGCAAGAAAATTCCCTCGCAGTCCCTATCAAGTTTTAGCAGAGCATGCCCCAGAGCCATATTCCATTTTGGAAGACCCGCGCATGAGGGCGGAGGGTAGTTCATGGTTTTGGGGGCGGGGTTTCGGATTTGGGGCTTGCGGTTAAGGGCTTTGGCAATGGAGTCTCTGGCTGCGCGGCTTTGTGTCCGGGTTTAAGGGTTTAGGGTTTAGGGTTTAGGGGTTTGCGGGGTTTAGGGTTACGGGTTTACGGGTTTAGGGTTGCGGTTTTACGGTTTACGGGTTTACGGTGTAGTGGCAGCTGCTTCGGGATTGGCAGTGCCCAAACCCCAAGCCCCGTGCAGACTGAGCCCAAACCCCAACTGGAAGTCCAGGCCCTTGACGCGCTACACCCCGAAACCTTGAACCTTCAACCCTAAACCCTACAAGCCGAACCCTCAACCCTAAACCCCAAACCCTAAACTAAACCCAAACCCTAAGCCCCAGACCTTAAACAAGCCTTAAACCCTAAACCCTAAGTCCTGATTGCCGCGAGGTGCTCGTGATACCTCCCGGGTGGTGGCATCAGGCGACTCAGAGTTTTCCCCGGGCAAACAAAGAACCGAACCCTTAAGGCTTACGGTTTAGGGTTTAGGGTTTTTAAGGTTTTAGGGTTTTAGGGTTTAGGGTTTAGGGTTTAGCGTTTAGGGCTGCGTTGGTCCCGGAGAGCCTTCAGGGTTTAGGGTGTAGGGAGAAAAGTTTAGGGTTTAAAGTTTCCCAGTGTACTCTGTTGCAGTTTTTAGTTGGGGTCTCCTTACAAAGTCCGGACATTAGGAAAAATGGTTATTATTAAGGGGTTACGGGGGAACCTCGTCAGGGTGTGTAGAACGACAACGACCGCTCCTGAAGCAATGCCGCGCTTCGTGGGCGCGCACCCCCCGCCCCCATGTCTAAAGAAGGAAACCCACAGAGAGACGTTGTGCATATACTCATATGCCTTCAACCCCCAGAATCACATATAAACCCTAAACCCGAAACTCCAGACTCCAATCCAAACCCGGAGCCCTAAACCTCAAACCAGAAGCGCCAAATCCTAAACCCCAAAGCCAAAGAACTTTAAAACACCAGTACAACTACAGCCAATATTCAATATTGCCCTTCGAAACCCCTGTGCAACCCTAAACCCTCAACCCTCCAAAAAAGAGCCTGCGGGAGGCGAGCTTCCAGGATCGGACGCTGGCCATCAGCGCGCCGACGCTCGGCGGCCACTTTTTCCGGGGATCTGGGGCCGCCCTTCGAGCAATTCCTTTCGCTGTTGCTATAGGGGCTATACTATTTTGGGGCTTCCTTATTGTAATTACAGTGTAACATACCCCGAAACTTGGATATTGCCTCCACTCAGTAACAGTTGAGTCATATTCATAATATGGATATACAAGGCCCTCTACAGTCGCCCTATAGACTGTTACTGTATGGGGGCTGTACCCAACCCAAAACGGGGTACCGAGGTTTTCCATCCATATATAAATACAAACAGTAGAGAATTAATAACGGGGAAAAAGCTAAGCAACAATAACAATGATAATATTTGCGAGCATATGATGTGTGAACACACACACACACATATATATATATAAGCAAAAACCATGTTTGACTTTTTTGTCAGGGAGTTGGTGCTCGTCGAAGGGTTTAGAGAGTTTTGGAGCATTTTCAGCAGGTAGGGCTTGTGCAGGTGTGTAGAGTTCAAGAATTTTGGGACTTGCGTTGAAGGTGTTGGGTTTTAGAGTTCAGGAAACCCTAAACCCTAAGCCCTCTATGGTCTTCAGATGTCGGGGCTGTTTACAGAATGCTTACGGTTTCATACTTTGGGGCCTATACCTTTCTGTCATTATCTGTTTATCTATCCATCCATCCATCCATCCATCTTTCTATCTGTCTACCTGCCTATGTGCGTGTATGTATGTATGTATGTATGTATATATATATATACATGTGGTTTTGGGGTTTAGGGTTCAGGGTTTATGATGGTTTATGTCGTTTGGGGTTTGATTTCTTGCACGTGCTTGCATCTTGAACTAAGGCTTCTATACAACAAGGACCTACTGTCTTGTTAGGAGGTTGCTATGAACTCCCTGAGCTCGTGCCAGTGCCTCATAGCGAAGAATAAAGCTCTGAACCCTGGGCCCCGTTTGCCATTTTTGCCCTAAGCGCCCGCGCTGCAGGCTCATGAGTAGTTGCAAGTATATTTAGGGGTACTTAGAAGTATTTTTAATTTTTTGGCTACTGTAATCCCTGAGAAACTGCCAAACTTGGAAATTTTGCCAGGGTCCCAGGTTCAGTAAAGTCTACTTATGGGTATCTTACTTATTTTGTGGTCTACTTCGAGCACCGAGGTTTCTTGCCCCGCAGCACCTTGCCCGGGCGCAACACGAAGCTGCACAGCGCTGCGCAGCGATTCCTGCCTCAATCAAGAGCAGCAGGTTAGATGTATAGATAGATAGATTTGTAGATACCTAGATGCCGACATATGTAGATATATAGATACATAGGTAAATAGAAACATAGATGTGCAGATGTAGTTTCAGTTTAGGGTTTCGGGTAAGTGTTTGGGTTTTGGGTTTTCTAGCGCCTATCTGCAATCTGTACCTATGTAGATGTGTACATGCACACACGTCTATCTCTGTCTCGTTTGCCATCTATATTTGTATCTACAGCCGTATCTATGTCTATATTCATCTGAAACTAAAGAACATGTGCGTTATATATATATATACACATGTATATCATGTGTGTATGTCTGTCTGTCTGTCTGTCTGTCTGTCTGTCTGTCTGTCTGTCTGCATGTATTTTACATGCATAGCTATCCCCTGGCTAGGTTGATGCACCAAAAGGCGACGCGTGAAACACGCTTACAAGCCTATTATAAGTTTACGAAAGCCCTCAATGCTGAACACTGAATACAGACCCTAATTAAGCCCTGACCCGTGAACATCTATAGAACCTATTAGAAATCCTGTAGGGGAACCTCTTAAACTAGACCGAAAACCTAAACCTTAAACCCTAAACCCTAAACCTTAAACCCTAAACCCTAAACCCTAAACCTGCACCCATAGACGAACCCGCAGGCTGCATGGGCCCCAAGATCGAGATGCATTGGACTGGCTCTCCGAGCAGGTCCGAGCACAGAACTCTCAAGGTTTTAGGGGTTCAGGGTTTAGGGTTTAGGTTGTAGGGGTTCAGGGTTTAGGGTTTAGGGTTTAGGGTTCAGGGTTAGGGTTCAGGGTTTAGGGTTTAGGGTTTCTGACGGGCTGAGTAGGTAACCTTCCCCTACGGTTTTAGGGGTTCGTTTTTAAAGGTTCAGGGCTTTTTGGGGCTTTAAGGGTTTGGGCTTTAGAGTTTAGGGTTCAGGGCTTTAGGGTTTTGGGCTTCCTTAGAAGGGGTTCCCTTCAAACGTTTCCTGAAGCTAGGGGTTGAGTTTAGAGTTTAGGTCAGGATTTTAGGTTCTAGGTTTTCTGGTTCAGGGTTCTAGGGTTCCGAGAAAGGACAAACCCAAAAGCCCTGGACCCTAAACCCTGAAAGACACAAGTACTGTTGATGATATACATCCTGCATGACCTTAAGGACCCTAAACTGTGGGAATTATGGTACATTCCTTGTTATGGGTAATGCTAAACCCTAAACCTTAAACCCTAAACCCTAAACCCTAAAACCCTTATTATGGGTAATGCAGGATTTATATCACCAACCGTAGGAATCTTGTGGAGGAGCCCGCCACAACGTTCGTGTAAAGGGTTCCTTCAAAAGCCTTCAGAGGGCTTCCTACCAGGTTCTACAGAGTTTCTGGGTTTAGGGTTTTAGGGGTTCAGGGGTTTAGGGGTTTAGGGATTTAGGGTTTGGGGGTCTACAACCCTAAACCCTCAACCCCAAACTCTATAGAAAAGGACATCGCGGAGGCCTCTAGGGTTCCGTTGAAATTGTTTCCCTGAGAGGGGTGTCGGGTGATGGGCCTCCCGGGTTCCCTTTGCAGTTCCTGGTGTCCCTTGAAGGGTTCCTGTTAAGGTAGCCAGAAGGTTTAGGGTTTAGGGTTTAGGGAGGTTTAGGGTGTCGCTTTAAAGGGTTCCTGTAGAGGTAGCCAGAAGGTTTAGGGTTTAGGGAGGTTTAGGGTGTCCTTGAAAGGGTTGTGCTTTAAAGGGTTGTCCTTTAAAGGGTTCCTGTAAAGGTGGCCATAAGGTTTAGGGTTGAGGGTTAGTTAGAGAGGTTTAGGGTGTCCTTTTTAAAGGGTTCCGCTAAAGGTAACCATAATGTTTAGTTGAAAAGAAGCGTGGTATAACCTTGCAACAACAAGAGTAGCAGGTATGATTGGAAGGCAGGACCACGACGAGTAAGAAAGAGGGATGCGAAAGATAACAACAACCTCGTAGTCAGAGTTCAGGCCGAGTACATTTGCAGTAAAAGGGTTTAGAGTATAGGGCTTAGGGTTTAGGGGGTTAACGCATAGGGTTTAGGGTTATTGAAACCCCCCTAAACCCTAAACCCTAAACCCTCAACCCTAAACCCCTACCTTCAAGCCAGTGGATCGATGGGCCAACTTCCAAGTTCCAACCTGAAGCGAAAGCCCCCCAGCCAGGACCCTAAACCCCAGGGTTTAGGGTTTCGGGTTTAGGGTTTAGGGTAGGCCCTCAACTGAAATTGGACCTAAAGTACCTAGACCCTCCATCTACCCTCTACTAAACCCTAAACTTGGGAGCATATAGAGCCCTTATCCCTAGACCCTAAACCCTAAACTCCCACCGGGAATCCCTTATCCTCTCGTTTTGGCCTTTTTGAGCAAAAGCCAAAAACGAAAACTATTTTTTGGGGTCGGGAATCCTCCTTCTTGTGGCACACATCTGCGGGATTCCCGACCAGAGCAATCTCGAGCCCCGAACCCTATACAATTTCTAGTGACCCTTAAGACTACCCTAGACCCTAAACCCTTAACCCTAAACCCTAAACCCTGAACCCTCAACTCTAAACCCTTAACCCTAAACCCTTAACCCTAAACCCTAAGCCTTATTCAAAGGCCCCAGCCACTGCTTCCAGGCCCTGGCGCACGGCATTGGCCTTCCCGGCCTCGAGTCACCGATGCGCAGTGGGGGCGAAAATCGCACGTGTGCTCGCGTGCGTGCTGTGAACGCCTGCACAATGGGTGCCTGTGGAAGATTTTAGACGGAGCCCACTAGCATAAGATCCTTCAAGTTAAATAAACTTTACTTTAGTATTCAAATTAAAGCCATTTTCGTTTAAAGGACTTTAGAGGGGCCACTTCAGGGTTTAGTATTCCAGGGTCTGTAGGGTAGAAGCCTGAGGAAGTAGGAATGTTATCCCTTAGGGCTCCTTGTTATACTTCGACAATCTTAGACCTCAAGACCTTAGGGTTTAGGGCTTCTAATCATTGAGGCCCAATCGCACGTGCGCATGGATCGGGGACTGGCCCGGAAAATTGATTTCCAGTCTTTTGGACCCGTGGCCAATTTTAAAAAAGCAGGGCTCTTTCAGAAGGAAGGGATCCGGAATGAATTGAGGGCTCTTGCAGTGTGTTGTGAGAGGTGCGGAGAGCGGGGCAGGATCAGGCTTAGTGCAGAGACTTGAGGGTTAGAGATGGCAACATGCACAGTCAAAGGGGGACGGTAGATGGAGAGCCACGAAGTTGAGCTTGCGGTTTGCGGTGTTCGTTTGGGCAGAGAGAGTGAGCAATGGCAGAAGGAGGGTGTCTGACAGTTTGAGAAGTTGGGCACGTAGAGGGGTAGGGGGTAGGAAGTGGGAGTTGTCTTCAATTTAAATGAATCTGCAATGATTGTTATGCATGCATGTATGCATGTATATACTTACGTGGAGATGTATGTATGTATGCATGCATGCATGTAGGTAGGTAGGCAGGTATGTATGTATGTTGGAACGGATGGATGTGTGGATGAAAGGACGTATGGATGTATGGATGGATGGATGGATGGATGGATGCATGGATGCATGGATGCATGGATGCATGGATGCATGGATGCATGGATGCATGCATGTGTGTGTGTGTATATATGTATGTATGTGTCTAAACCCCGGCAGCTGTACAGACCGCAAATCGTGAACCTCACCTCTCCTAGAAGCCCGAAAGAGGCTGCAACACCCTTATTACAGGCCCTTTTGAAGTTTCTTTTGAATCTTTGAAGAAAGCGTTTAATAGGACATTTTTAAGGACCCTTTAGACCTTTTTCGGACCCTTTAACATTCTTTCAGAACCCTTAGCTGCCTTAACTTTGGCTCAAGGCTTTCCACGCAGTGGATTGCCCCGCAATGAAGACCTGAGAGGGAGCCTGGGACGCAGATCGCAGGCATCCACTGAAGTGCTGGAGGCCCAGTGCTAAAAGGCTCTTACAAGGTTTAGGGTTTAGGGTTTAGGTTTAGGGTTTAGGGTTTAGGGTTTAGGTTTTGTTCATGAATAAAAGGTTTTAGAAAGGTTTTGTTCATGTATAGGAGATGTTAGAAAGGTCTGGAAAGGTTTCCGGTTTCGGCTAAAAGCTCAAGGTTTAGAGTTGCGGTTTAGGTTTGGGTGTAGAGTTTAGGGAGGTTAGGCGCTTGAGTGCAGAAACGTAGGTTAGGCTTAGGATTTGCGTGCAGAAGTTTAGGCTTCGGGTGTAGAGCTACTACTCCTTCTGCTACTGCTACTGCTACTGCTACTGCTACTACTACTGCTACTACTACCACTACCACTACTGCTACTACTACACCACCACCACCACGACGACGACTACTACTACATCATAAGTAGGTAGTAACCTAAACCCTAAAGCCAAATCCCTAAACCCAAAACCCTAAACCAAAACTCTGAGCCCTAAACCCTTTACCCCAAACCCTAATCAGGAAGCTTCCAGAATAGCAGTCGTCAGTATTCATGCTCATACATAATGCCCTGCAGCCACACTCCTTCGATTTTTCGTTAAGGGCTTGTATAGGATCCGCTACAGGGTTATCGGGGCTTCTACGATTTAGAGTGTTGTGTGCGGGAGTTTGAGTGTACAGAGGGCGCCATTTTTGAAAGTCGCTGAGTGCGTTTTCGTTTTTTTGTGGGAGCCATTGATCTCATCCCATCATGCAGTTGATAAACCCCAATGGACTACAACACGCGTCCACAGGGCTTATGGTTTAGGGCGCAAACGTCGCTATAGAGAAACCTTAATCCGAAACCCACATGCCCTGCGACCCGCCTACCCCGGGACAGATAGACCCAAACATAGAGGCCGAACAAGACTTAGCAATAACATTCCTGCTAGGTCCCTACATACTTCAGTATGTTATGCCATGCTACAACAATGGTTTATGCCGACCTATCAAATATCTTCATCCGAAGACCCCAGAAGCAATGACCTTAAACCCGCAACCTGAAGATACCGCAATATATGGGTCGGACATAGTAGAGAGTATCCCCGTACAGCCCTTATGTAGTTGTATTGGGAATGACCCCCGAGCCTTGCTTGTTCCATTGGCCTTTATATCATTCAACCAAAATGACTCTGACGCTTCTGCATCCTCAGCTCTAGTGAAAGCCTGGCAACCCTCATTTCCACTCCATCAAACCCTAATTACAGTTCTTGTAAGAGCGCACCATTTAAAAGCCACTTGGATATGAATAGTAACAGCCTCCCCCAAAACCTAAACCCTGAATCCTGCGTACCATTTTCGTGCCAAAGAACCCATTTCCTGTAATGTAGGCCCTGCTCGCCCAGCCGCCACTTGCGCAAGGGACCCGACCTGTATTGAGGGTGCCGCCGCCAACATCCGGGGCGTCAGGGAAGACTTGCATGCACTGCCCGCGCTGCAAGCGTCGGGAAATAATCCCATCGGCAAGTCTCAAGCCTTTTCTGGGCGTTGAAGTTGCTCAAGGATATGCACCTCCTCGGATATCCACCGACGACCTGGCGCCGCAGCTTCACACGCATTGTAAAGGTCTTGGTAACTGATACTGGCCACAGCACAGTTGACTGCAAGAACCTTGATGAACAGGAATATCCGCAATAATATCAACATAACCTGAAACATAGTAAGCGTAATCAAAATATTAATCATAGCCGCCCTCACGATAATAATCGTAGTTGTAATAACAATAACGATAATGGTAATAAGAACCATAACAGCAATCATAGCTATAATGTTACTAGCAACAAACGTCATCATGATAGTCGTAGTAATATGAACAGAAATAAGAATAATAAATAATCAACACTCTTAGTAAACACTAGAATACTAGTAATAATAATAATGATGAGAACAAGGCGGTAACAACAACAAGAAGAATACGACTAATTATGAAATTACCTACAATTGTAGCAAGAAAATGATAATGACGACAGTGATACGACTACTAGATCAACAATCAATATCAACACGCCGCAATGCTACTGATGAAAATATAATCGTAGCTGTCGCGCGCGGCAAGAAAATCCACAACAATCATAGCAACGCTAGTAAATAATTGAACAGGTTAGAAATATGTATACTAATGATACTACTCACAATAATGACACTAATCGCAATACTCGTCCTAATGCAGCAGCAGTCGTCGTCGTCGTCGTCGTCGTGGTATCAGTGGTAGTGGTAGTGGTAATGTAGGGGCCTAAATAATTACGAACACTATTTTAGGAGGCTCCTTATTACAATTATAGGAGAATGGGAATGGGCCCCAAAACCCTAGTCTGATCATTAGGGCCCCGAATAGATTATGCTCACGACATCTCAAGACTGTCAGGTCCTAATAGATTATGCTCACGACATCTCAAGAAAGTCAGGTCATGGGGGCCAGAGGAGAGACCCCTAACAAAAAACCCTGCCCTATATACCCCTTATATAGTCTCATAAAGCCCCTATATAACCCCAAGGGTCCCTTTAAGGGTCTCTCCTTTAGTCCCTAAACCCTAAACCCTAAATCCCTAAATCCCTACCTTATCCCGTTGGTCCCTTTAAGGGT
>CAJNJA010047352.1:0-25645 GCA_905231915.1 Symbiodinium necroappetens | reverse complement strand
ATACATATACATATATATATATTTCTATCAAAATATGTATATTATGTACATGTGTATGTGTGTGTGTGGCCGTATGTATGTTAATCTGTATGTATGTATATGTACTTACGTTTACTTGTATGTATAAGTCCACATGTATACAACATGGTTCTTTTGACATAAGATGGTTATCATGGTCTCAGAGGGCTTGACTTGAATGTGTTTGTTTTCATAGCATGTGTTTGTTCATGATGATTACGACTGTGGCTGTCATGTACATACTGTTTAAAAATGACAACCCTAAACCCTCTAAACCCTAAACCCTAAACTAGGACCCGCATTACCATCGTGATTTGAAGAGCCATTGCCGTCCAGGCTTCCGGAGAGGAGGAGACCGAGGCGAACCGATATCTTCCGAAGATGACTCTGCAGCGAACCAGGGGGTTGAGGGCCCCAGGGCTTGCGATGAGGGTTCTTTCGGGGTACCTAACGGGATCTAGAATTTTCAGGGTGTAGTGCTTATAGGGCTTAAGGTTTGGATTTAGGGAATTTAGGATTTAGGTGTAGAGGTGTGCTTGGGATTAGGATTAGGGTCCCTTTATTAGGTCCCCAAACTTGTACGGTACCCTTATATGAATGAATAGGACCCCGAAAGGGACCCTGATTCGCAAAACTACCTACATGGTGCCAGGTTTCGCCCGGTGAAGCCCCGACTGTGGCAGGTGAGAGCCTCAAGCTTGAAGCAGCGAAAGATGGCGGAATTGAGAGCTTGTGATTGATTTGCTGGGACAGGGAGGCTTACAGTTCTTGTTTCTTTTTTTCTGTCTCACTTGCCTCTCTTTGCTCCTTTTTTCGGTTAATCTCACTCTGTCTCTTTTGCTCTCCCCCCCTCTGTAACAGAAAAGTATCATGCACACATACATCCACACCAATCCCGGCACCAGTTGAGAGGTATCTGTAAGCTGCCAGAGCAGGGCGGCTTCAGATTCACTTTGGCTTTCGATTTCTCTGGGGTTTCCATGCCCATCTTCGGCTAAGGTCAGGCCGAGGAGGAGGACGATGAGGACAGCATGCCATTTTTCCGACGCTTCAGGAACTTCAGCAAGACACCCTACCTTAGACAAGGACTTCTGGTTCGCCGAGTTCGACAGGGCAGAGGACTGCTTGGCGGATGCAAGGGTGCTTGTGCTTGGCTTGCATGCACTATATCTGCAAGCTAGTAACTAGGAAACATGTACATATATATATATATAAACATGTATTTCTTATGTTTTTGAATATATATATATACACACACATACATATACATATCTACGTGACTAGTTTTCAAATGCGCTTACACAGGTTCGCATTTATGTAGATACACAAGCACCTCCGCGCATGTCCCTTACAGGATCTGTTGAGGAAGGCGTGAGACAGAGACATGTGTAGGCATGTATGTCTGCAATGCCTGTCTGTGCCTGCCTGCGTACCTGACTCTGTCTGTATGACGGCCTGTCTGTCCTTCTGTCTGTCTGTCTGTCTGTCTGTCTGTCTGTCTGTCTGTCTGTCTGTCGGTCTCTCCGTCTATTGGTCTGCGTGTCTGTCTGGCTGGCTGGCTGGCTGGCTGCAGGCTGGCTGGCTCTGTCTGCAGCTATGTAGGTACTGTATGTAGGTATACATGCATGCATGTGTGCGTGCATTACGTATGTCGGTAGGTACGCATGTATGACTTTTTATGCATGTATGTATGTATGTAGGTAGGTAGGTAGGTAGGTAGGTAGGCAGGCAGGTACGTAGGTAGGTAAGAAGGTAGGTGGCTAGGGAGGTGTGCGTGTATGTACTCATATTTCTGGGAGACTTGGCAGCTTCATCAGCTACTCGCTTGTCGGATGTGAAGACCTGAGATCCCAAACACAGTTCTTGTCGACTTTGCCCACGGCCGCAGGACGCGGACGAGCCGCACGAACCGTAGATGTCTCGGTTCTCTCGGTTTCCACTGCAGAAGGACCTAAGGAGCCCCTGGAAGACTTCTGAACGGGATCAGGTAGTGGTTGCTCAGAGCCGACGATGTAAGAGTCTAGGGTTTAGGGTTTGGGGTGTAGGAGAACGAGGCCGTTTGCATTTGCATGTGTGGTGCATTTAACATATCAGTTACGGGCTGCATTGAGTGCATGCGCTTGCGACAGATGGTGTTCATGCTGGAGTAAATGCAGCGGCGAACGTGACTGATAACGACTATCCACTACAGTTTCGCCATCTGATATTATTGTAATTCTTCTTCTTAATACTAGTCACTAGTTTGTAGTATTCTTGAAATTATTACGAATGATTATTGTTGTTATATGTGCATGAACGAGTACAGTCTGTATAGAAACTACTCAGATGCTTGATGAGCAAAGCTACGAACTCGACCATTGGGAGTCACATCTTTTTTGAAGCGGTGTTGCAGTACGACCTTTTGTCTTCATGGTCGCTGAGCCGTGAAAGATTATAAGCCCCCGTGTATCCTACATTCCACACTCAAGAAGTCTAACCCCTCCTGGTTCCGCAGAACTGTGCTAGCGAAGTATCCTAGAGTATCACACCATGCACGCAACGAAAGCCAGCACGTTGCTGAGTGACAAGTAAGCACGAAGCTTTTCAAAGAAGCGACTCTAGGTGCTTTAGAGATTCGACGGTAACCATGAGACCTAATTAAAGGCCTGAAACCCACAGCCCTGAATCTTGACTAAAAAGCCCGCAGCCCGACATTTGGCGCAATGAGGCCTCCAGGCGCGATTCCGGTGCCCGGTTCTGGAATACAGGTGGGTGCAGCACAGATTGTAAGAGGATTCGTTCTATAGCGACCCCGAGGTAAGTTTCCCCAGACCCCACACCCTAGCCCTTAAACCCTAAACGATGTTTCTAGGCCTTCTGTGACTGCGAGGCTTGTCCCGAGATCTTGTCGAGAAGCGGTAGGTTTTGATTTAGGGTTACAAGGTTTAGGGTTTTTTCTTGGGTTTACATAGGGTTTAGGGTGCGATGTTTTGAGCCGCGTGTCACATGCTGTGGATCACCGAAGATAAACCCCAAATCCCCGCCGCCTGCGCCTCCCCCTCACAACCCTAAACACCAAAAAACACCACAAATCAACATGCACTAAGGCCCGTCTGGAGTCCTCCTCAAGGGTTCCATAGTAGGTTCCTTTGAGGGAGGGTCCGAAACCCTTATACCAAACTTTTTAGGGGAATCCTTTTCTTTCCCTCCTCCTGGAACCTCCAATGCCCTATCAGCCCTATAAGCCCACTCTGAAAACTGGTAATTGTAAGCCGTACAAGCACAGAAGCCCCCGACAATTTTGCCTTCTTTGCACCACGGAGGCTCCCCGAGGACACGTACCCGGCGCAGCGGGAGCCATGATCGGGGAGACTTGGGTCAAGCAAGGTTTGCTTTTCACCGTCTCTTTGGGGCTTTAAGGCTGGAGGGCGTAGGGCTTTCAGGCTTCTTCAGGTTTAAGATACAGGGTCTAGGGGCTTCAAGGTTTTTGGGTTGTTGGTGTTCTTTAAACTTTAGGACCTCTAGGGTTTGTAGTAGTAGGACTTTTGGGTTCCAGGCTCAGGTGTTAGGGGCTTCAGTGCTTCTGAATTGAAGTCGGGTACGGCGCGCGAGCCATGTCCAGGGGGTGCTTTTCAAATCAAATTCTTTGCCCAGGGTTTGTTGTTTAAGGTTTTTGGCCCTTTGCCTCCAGATCCCCAACCGTGAATGTTAAGCTCTAGATGCCGCAGTCCAGAGAAACTGCTGCCAAGGAGGAGTTCAACGACGAGAGCGACCTGTCTGTATCGTAGCCCAAACCCTACCTATTGTCTCCAATTTTTTGGTGTTTAACCAATTCTATATGAAGGGTCCCAAAAGGTAACCCCCAAAACGGAACTACAATGGAGCCTAACCCTGAACCCTAAACCCTAAACCCTAAGCTCAGATTGCGGCCAAATCTTGGGAGCAGCCTGGGCTGAGGTGACATCGAGGAGCCGAACCACTTCTGGCGAGGGAGGGTCGCACCGCTTCGTCTTCCTTCCTCGAACGGGCAAGCTTGATGTCGGAACAACTTATTGGTATACGTCTGCCCTTCCATTATACATATGAGTAAACTATAGGGTACCCCCCTAAACCCGGTTCTACTTCTTTAGACCCCTGCATTCATGGCTTTTGTTGCTTGTCTGATTGCCCCTACCAGCCTACCAGCTCCCATGGTGAAACTTCATGTTCTTACCAGCTTCAGAAACGGTCATGGTCATGATCATTGTGCTCCATCCGGTCCCGCCAAAAGCCCTTGTCAGCATTCTCCGTCTTCTGTCCCTCGACCCTAGACGTCGAATCGTATTTCGTTTAGTTCCTTATGGTACTTAAATCGCTCCTTCGTGCTCGCATCTCCACCACCAATGTCGTGCTCGCCCCTGCTCGTGCAATCGTGATAGTCTTCACCACCAATTTGTTCGTTTACATTTCTGGCCGCACTACTCCTATTGCCGTAAAAACTGTTGTGATTATCCCTGATTATGATTATTTGTTTTTATGCAGTATCATGATGGCAACCAGCTTCATCACCGTCATGATCACCATCATCATCATCGTCATGAACACCATCATCATCTTCATCGTCATCGTCATCCACATCATCGTCATCATAATCACCATCGTAAGCGAGACCACGTACGTCTTAGCGGGCCGTCACATGTGTCGTCAACAACCGTCGCTGTTGCGATCACCATGATGAGCATCTCCATCATCACAACCACATGGATGATTGATGGCTGCCACCGTCACCAGCACCGTCACGGTCACCGCCATTGCCACGTGCAGCTTCATTGTGAACCTCATCTCCATGAGGCTCGTCAGCATCATGTCTGCAAGTATCGATGGTCGACTTCCTCCTGCTCCTCGTCATCCCGACAGCCATCAGCAACATTGAGAGCAGCATGCCTTTTCGCCCAAGTCGTCGTCAGCATGATCATGCAACTGTGCTTCTTGTTTGTGCATGAAGCTCACCGTCATGGACCATCGTGCTCTTGTTAAATCCAGTCGCTGGAGGGTTCGGATGTCACTAATAAGACTAGGCATGCTCTCATAGTCAACTTCAAGTTCAACACACAGGTGCTGTTCTTGCAATGTATTTCTCCACTGTCCTTGATATGCAATTGTAAATTGGGTTACCATCACAGTTGGCCTTCGAGCACATTCGTGGTGTTGTGCATTCCTTGTATTAAACCCAAAAATCCTATCCTATACCTCCATGTGCTTCGTTCGAAGAAATTTGGGATCTCGACGATGGGGCGCTGCAAAGAACAGAACGCTCCGGGCTCGGGTGCTGGGCTTGGTTTGATCCCATCTCAGTGCCGTGCCCTCGCTTGAAACGAGCGGTGCTTGCCTTTGCTTACTCCCTTTTCTCAAGTGCCCTGAGCCCCCACAAACCATCAAACCCCTAAACCCCAAACCAGGGAGCATCTGCGGATGAGTCGCACCGCGGATTTGGGGTTAGGGCATATGTCGGCGAGTTTGGAGAGGAAGAAGGGTTGGATATTTTTTTCCGGTGGACGGACTGCGACGGGGACTGGCTTCAAGCTTCTCGCGGTGAAGTTAGTCAGACCTATAGTCTCCACTGTAGCTCCTTCTTTTTGGTTTAACCGATCCTATAAGGTTACCCAAAAGAGGGAAACTACAATGGGAGTCTACAGAGACATGATCTGGGCCAGAGAGAGCTCTCAAGAACTGCCGGGTCCGCGGAGTTGCATGGAAGAGTCTAGACACAGAGATAAAGCCCGAGGCTCTTGGAAACAGTGAACAGGATGTTTAGGACCTATAGGGCTTTGGGGGATTATAGGTCTTATAGGGCTTGTAGGCTTTAGGGATTATAGGTTTTATAGGGCTTGTAGGGTTTAGGGATTACAGGTTTTCTAGGGCTTGTAGGGTGAAGGGATTCGCATCTCAAATGCGTTGAATGTGTTCGCAATGTTGTGTTGACGAATGTCTCGCATGCTCTAGTTGTTTTCAGCTCATCCCTTGCCGAACCGTTGCAGCAGGAGATACACAGTGTATGGCATCTAGGTAGCTGCCAGCAGAGATTTTCGAATTCCGGCAGGTGATCGTCTCAATTCTCGCACTCTCCATCGAGTATGTATCTAGCTATAGGCAGAAGGTGAGAAGGGCATGCTGTCTTTCAGGATGCTCGGAGAAGTGCTGATGTTGCGGGTATGACTGCATTTCCACTTTACTCGGCGGCTACATGAGGCTAGATGTCCATGCGACACCAAGCTTCGCAAAGTTCCCTGTTTCGCATGGCTTGTCTGCTTCCGGCGTCTAGCACACAAGCCTCATGCAAGACCAGGTGGAGTCCTAGACTTAGAGCTTGCGCATGTCCTTGCAAGGCACGTGGTATGGGCTACCGAGATTATCATGCATGATTTTCCGCCGACATAGCAGAAACTTGCGTATCAAACCTCTAGCTGTAGCTTTTTTGGGTCGATGCAGTTCGTTATGACAGGATGTGTTGCAACGTTGGCATTGGTGAGGTTCACCAACTCATGTGTTCTACTGTGCGCTTGTCATGAACCTAAAGCCCATGCAATGACTGCACAGAATGCTCCAGAAGGAAGTCGTTGCAGCTGGCTTTGCCTGAGAACCCAAAAATAGACAGCAAATCAGCCGTGAGCCTCACGCCTACGAACACCACCACCCCACCCCCCTCGCCCCCCGGCCGCCTTCTGTTCGTTGTGTGATCTGATGGCGCCGGATGGACCGTGATGGTTTGCGACCATGTGCCACGGGGCTTGCCGCCCCGCGGCATACGCTCCGTGCAGGGCCACTGGTCGGCAAGGAGTCAGTCGATTCCATAGATGCTTTGCCAACACCCCACTGCCCAGCACACTGAAGTCAAACGTGCTGCGCCCTGATAACAAGGGCATTTGCGGAAGTACTCGGACTTGCTGACATACCACACCCCGTCATGAGACGAACAACAAGTTGTTTTCTTTCACAACTAACTTCACCACCTACTCCAAGCAACTTTGCTGCTGCTTCCCAAGCAACTCCGACTAAAAGACACACACCCACACAAAACACAACTGATCTTATCAACAAGGACGGTCAGAAACAAAGGAACAAGGCACCACAACACCTGTGAGCATCATGTCGATACCGGGCAGAATAGTCCCAGTAGACTTGAGTCCTTTGATGCAAGTAGGGTTTAGGGTTTAGGGTTCGAAAACCAGGCAAGCGACGAGGCTTCCCGCCGGGAAGTTGGCCAAAAGGCCTCCGAAAGGGCGGCTTCGTGAGGCCATCGCTGCTTTTCTTGGGCTTAGGGGGTTTAGGGGCTTAGGGGTTTGATTGGGCTTAGGGGGTTTAGGGGCTTAGGGGTTTTATAGGGCTTAGGGGCTTTAGGGGCTTAGGGGTTTTATAGGGCTTTGGGGTCTTGGGACCTAAGGACGGGGTTCTCTGGTGTCCGGATTTGAGGTTCAGCGCCCTGGGTTCTGCGGGGTCCTTGGATTCCGGGTTTCGGGTTCCTCCAGGTTTTGGGATTCCGGCTGAGGTCTTTTGGGGGCTTTGGGATTTAAGGCTGGGCATTGGATTGGACATTTGAAGTGTAGCGGCCAGCCTTACCTGTCCTTCTTGTGGCACATGGGTGTCGCTGAATATTGCTACTCGTACATTGTGCCGGGAATCTAGAACCACTAACATT
Source organism: Symbiodinium necroappetens (assembly GCA_905231915.1). Lineage (NCBI taxonomy): Eukaryota > Dinophyceae > Suessiales > Symbiodiniaceae > Symbiodinium > Symbiodinium necroappetens. Next base: position 17,973 of record CAJNJA010047352.1, on the reverse strand, counting down.
TGCCGGTCATCGTGCTATCTTGCTCATCTTGCCCCACATGGGGTGTGGGGCCGGGGGTGCAGGTGGTAATCTAGGTCATCCTGCCCCACTTGCCCGACGAGTTTACCATCTAGACCAAGATTGCAAGATGACTGGTCATGTTGCACAGCCGCTCCGCAAGTGGGGCAAGTGGGGCAAGATTGCATGATTGCGTGTCACCTTGCACCCCTTAGTTGTTTTAGATTCTCGGCTCACTGTACTAGTATAACTAAATGTCATTACAATTACGGTTATGATGACGATGACTGTCATTCGGCTTGTTATTATGAGGCAGTGGCTCCCAGAGCAAAGAGTCGTCATCAAAACCAGCTGCCCAGCCTTCTAGCTCCTCGCGGGAAGCGCCCTTTCACCCAAGGGGTCCAAGTGCAAATGCAGCAGAGTTAGGGCATTGGTACCTGCTGTATGAGGCCATGTACCCAAAAGTACATACTCTGCTGGTGCTCTCGGGGGCCACATCTCTAGTAGGCTCTTGGTAGAAAGTATATAGTCCCCATTAAAACGCATACTATGCTGTCGATGGGACCTTGTGGGTAAGCCCCTAAACCGCCCTAAACCCTAAGCCACCCCAAGCACATAATAAACCCTAAACCCCTAAACCCTAAACCCTGCTTCGAACATGCAGGTCCAGGTGATGCCCATGAGACGCTGGACGGGCCAGGCCATGGCTGGACTTTGCACTGCCTGGGATAATATACGGGGACTGAATTCTGAATTAGTGCTACTGTTCCAAATACCTCCACTACAGTATAGCTATAGCTTTAGTACACCACCCAAAAAATATAGACTAGTTATGAAGGCCCCTATATTGTCCTCGTTGACGCTCTGCTGTTTCCGACTTTCTGCGCTTGGCTGCGCTTGGCAGGCAGCTTGCGGTTTGGCGGCTCTCGGATGCCGGGCGTGGGCCACATGGGAAGGCCCGGAGTGCAACGAGCTTCGTAGGGAGAGGAGTCAGAGAGCGATAGGAGCTTCAGCCTGTCTTTTGGGCATCTGAGGCTTGTATTTTCTTGAAACAGCCTGTGCGATCACTTCATCAGGTAGGATGAAAGCTACCCAGCGCAACTGCCAGCTGCTTGGACTCAAGGACTTTCTGGCTTCCTGTGCCCGGGGGTCATCTGCCAGCGGTCGAGCGTTCCTGCTGTGGGTTCGGTATGTCATATGGCAGAACTGAAAGCAATAGCTCTCTAGGCTTACTTTCTCTACAGCGTCTGCCTTGTTGTAAACCTCCCCAGCTCAGGCACCCCGAATCGCGCCCCAAACCCCTAAACCCCCAATTCGAAGGCCTATATGACTCGAAACCCCGAAACTCTTCCGCGAAAAGCTCTGAACTGCAGATCCCAAAATAACTTAAACCGTCCTAGACCTCAACCAAAATCCTCAAAGTATAGACCTTAACCCTAAACGCTTGTAGACCTTATAACCTTAAACCCGACACCCTAAACCCTAAACCCCAAATTATGAACCTTATAACCTTAAACCCTCAAGTACTGCCCGAAACGAGGGTTTCCCGGGCTGAGCTGCGGCGCGATGCTCCGCCTTTCGCAGCTGGGCTTGCCCACGTCCTTACTGGGTCCTTGTTGGATACATGTACAGGGTTTAGGGTTCTTTGTTTAGGGTAATTTTACATTTTTGTTATAATAAACCCTAACAAGGATTAAATGATCAATTTTAATATGGCCGCAATCAGGGAACCAGCTTCGAGTAGTTGGGCTTCTCAGATAAAGGATCTCACTCTTCTCTTCAAGTTTCTATGCAAGGGTCTATGGTGAGGATCTGGTTATTTACAATTTGATTTCAGCTCCTATAGAGGGATGCTTACATGTAGTTACTATTTAGACTACCTCTATGTAAGGGTATACAACACTATGTATTCAGGCTGCTGCAAAATGGTCCCTGACTCGGGTCCCTTATTTGCTGAAACTCCTATGAGAGTTGGGCTCGGATATTGATGCAAGTCTTCGGCAGCCACCAGCTAAGCCCTGCGAAACTCTTAGGGAGCAGCTCGAGGAAATTTTGCGGCATGGCATGGACTGTTTGTTCGAAGCTTCTGATCTCTTTTCCAGGTAGGTGAGTGATACCCTTGTACCTGAAAGTCGACTCAGCGCTCGGCCGTAGGCCGTAAATGCACACCGAATTCGCTGGAGGACCGTGCCCAATACAGTCAGATGCTACTGTATAGTGGTCACAACAATAGTAACACGAATGAACAACAGTATACACGAATCCTAGCGACCTCCCTGCAGATCTGCAGAATTTTGAATTCTACCCAGATGGCTGATCTGAAGGTAACCCAGCTGCGACGTGTACCTACCGAATCACGTGATCTTCACGTGTTCTTGGAGGATGGTTTCATGTTGCATGGACATGACCACGAGTGAGACTCCTCAGTGCGACATCCGGGGCAGTCTGTTGCGGCCCATGCCTGCAATGTAGAGCACCGCCAAGAATCCGGAGATGCTAAACCCTAAACCCCTATAAACCCTAAACCAGCATCACAACCCAAAAGAGCAGGATGCAGTCGCAGATGGCGAGGTCGTGGAAGTGTTGGAGGCTCGAGTTTGGCTTGAAAGCCTTTGAGTCGGGATGAGTTGGTTGCAAGGTTTAAGGGTTGCCGAAATTCCCGGAGCTTTGATGTAGAAAGCTGCAAGCTGCCTTTGCTATCCGTTTCCCGCTGCTTGCAGCTGTGTTGATCTGCAGCTCGCATACTGTAGGAAATATGTAGACCTCAGCCCACCCTAAAGCCTAAACCCTTCAACTGGAACCTTAAATCCCTAACCCTGAACCCCAAGCCCTGAACCCTAAACCCTGGTCCCATGGGCTGCTCAACTCCTGGCCCTTTGGGTCTTTCGACTGTAGACTCTGCAGGCGGAAAAAGGAGCTCAAAAAAAAACAAGTCCCAAGCCCTGAAGCCGCTGGACAGGTTCAGGGCGAATTTGCTCGTGTCCTCTCTCCAGACAGGCCCGCCCTGGCTTTGGGCCGTCATCTACAGATCCATGTTAAAACCAGCAATGACTATATTCATCCCTAAACCCCTAAACCGTAAACCTTAATTTTATTTCTAAACCGAAAGACATTGTCATTGGAGTCAAACTTCAAAGTGTGCTGACCCCTCAGGCGATGTGGATGGGTGCAATCGAGGCTGGACTCCTTGCCTTCGTATGATGATGCTATAGGCAGCCCCACAACATCTGTCCTTTTACGCCTTCTTTTGGGGCTTCCCAGTTATAAGGCTGGGTACCCTTTTTACTAGGCTGACAGGAGGATCTAGGATAGCATCAGCCCGGTGTTTCATGTTCCATCTTAGGATATTTTTGTTAGGAGATTCGGCTTGCGGCTATGTTGCGGGAACAAGGGTTCAGGGATTTTTGGACTTGGGGTTAATATGGGCCTCGGGGTTAGGGAGCTCTAAGCAGGGATGGCATTGTCGAACTCGGCGGCTTTCCGTCGGCATCATGGTGTTGTTTAGGGGTTTGGGGCTTAGGCTTTAGGGTTTAGGGCTTAGGGTTTATGCCGTCGGCCAGTACCAGCAGCTTGCTTTAGCAGATGCCACTACCCCCAAAGCAAAGAAGATGGGTTTCGAGTTTTGGAGTTTCTCGGTGGTTGAGATTTATGGGCTTCTACGGCCTTGGAGAAGTGTATTGGTCAGACTCATAGAGCTGCGAGCAGGTTGCACTTGGTACTAGTAGCCTGCTGTGTTCCATGTTGCTGATGTTTGCTGTTTCAGGTATCTTCAATTTAGCACGCCTGAGACTTGCCCGCACCACTGAAGCTATGCATGGTTGCAGGCCACTTTTTGTTATGTTGGGATTCTGGAACCGCGCAGGCAGAAGTAACAAGCATGATGGCAGGCAGAACCAATCTTACTGTCGGTACTTCAAGCAGCATGTTTTCAACAGTCGGAGATCTTAAAAGTTTGCAGCCATGGCCATCGTCGTCGTAGCTGCGGGTGCAGCACGGATGATGACGGTGACGATGTTTTTGATGATGATGATGATGGTGGTGGTGGTGGTGACGATGATGAGAAGGAGGAGGAGGAGGAGCAGGAGGAGGAGGTGGAGCATCGTCATCGTCAGCAGCATCGCCATCGTCTGCATCATCTTCATGGTCATCGTCAGCATTGCCCGCCTAATGATTTAATATCTGTCATTAACGCCAGTATATTCATATTATCCTCATTCTCATCATCATGAGCCTTATCACCGTCAGAATCAGCATGACCACATCAGTCGCACAGCGATAGCAACCACGACTACATGCAGTTCCCTCCTCCGCATCACCATCACCACACAGCAACACCGTGTTCAAGAGCATTAGCACCGCCACCAACGACAATTGCAGGCACAACACCAACATGAACAAGAGCAGGACATCGAATTGCAGCCATAGCAGTAACATTGCGGCAAACACCAGCAGCGACAACAACAACGACAACACAGCAATACAGTCATCGCAGCATCAGTATCACCAACATCATGAACCTTTTGCGACGGTCCAGAACCACAGTACTTAGAAACGCAAGTTTGTTTTCGACAGTCATGACAAATAAAGACACAAGATGACAATAAATGTCAAGAGAACGCCAAAAAGACGAATGTAGACAATTCCGGACAAATAGAGACAACTCAAGACAAGTAACGACAAGCACCACTTACAAGCAAATGAAATTGTTTGATAATTGTTTATGCAAAAAAGTGATTAAAAGCTTGTAAAGGTGTTTTCCAATATTCTAAAAATCTTGAAGTATTTCAAAAGGTTTGTTTTTAAAAAGATCAAAGTGATTAAAAATGCGTTCAATACATTACAGGTATCAGAGATAAAAGAAGCTCGATGATGTACAGGATGAAGAAGACCTGGCACAGAGTGTTGTTCATCGACTCAAGCAAGGTTTTGCATGATCGAAGATGCACAGAGGTCTGCAACTATGGTATGCCAATCAGTTTGTTGCACAAACGAATTAAACTGTCGGAAGCCAGCCGAAACCAGGGGCAATCCCGCCTGCAATTTGTTAGAATATTGTCACGAATCCCTATGTTTTTTAAATACCCGCCCGCCTGCGCCCGCCCCCCACCCACCCACCCACCCACCCACCCACCCACCCACCAACAAACCCACCAACCAACCAACCAAACAAACCCCACCAAAGCACACAACAACGGCCTTGCACATAACAATCACCAAACAAACGCAAACAACTAACAACAGTTAAAACCATAAGAAGACAAACAATAATAGTACAAAAACAAAGCTTTGCCAAACGCAAACAAATACTGAACTTGATTAATAGCATCACCGCACTAATTATATATACATGTTACATTACATTGGATGACGAATTTCATGTTAAATTACATTGGGTAATGAATTTCATTCAATGAATCGCTTGATCACCCTGGCCTCGGCGATGTTGTAGAACAGCGGGAAGCCAGCACCGGAATTTGAATCAATCAAAAAACAAGCATGATCAAAATATAAAAATTTTTAACCCCTGTAATGGCCAATAAACGCAAATAAAGTCAAAACCAAACAAACAAGGACAATGTTCAATGTTCGCCAAGTACGTGACAACATGAGCTTTTAGGCCAAAGATGACAAGGCCTTGGGAATCTAAACCTTGTGGTTCTGGACCGTCGCAAAAGGTTAAGGACAACAGGAAAAGAGAAGAAACAGACCATGGTCAGCCAGCACAGTAGCCACAGCGACATGTACAACTGCAATATCCATCGCTGTCGTGATCGTTATCGTGATCGCAATTGCAGTTCTAGGCGTTGCTGTTGCCATGATCGCCACCTTCGTAACCGTCGCTGAACCAATCAACACACTGTCTTTTCCGTATGCAAAAATGCATGTGGATGCTGCAACAAGACAACCGCGGCTCCCAGAAACAGCTGTTGAGGCTTCTGGATCCTCAGCGAGAAGTCGGATCCTCGGCTTTGTTTGGATTCTAGAGGTGCAGTGTGAGAATGCAAGACCACAGCATTCGCATTGCATCATCATCATCACCACCACCATTATCACCATGATCACCCTCACCATCATAGCGGTGGTCATCATCGTTATCAGCGTGAACTTCACGCTAAGCTCTGATTTTCGACATCCATTTCGAGTACGTCGGGCACCTAACCCTGGTACGTCCTGTCGGCGCCGTGTTCATTTTATCTTTCCTATAGCGACTGATATCCTATTCTGTGAGGGATGGGTGGGAGAGTTGACGGTAGCAGCCAGAAGGCAACAATGACTACTAATAGTACTACTGTCATTTGTATTAGTATGAAGTAATAAGTATTCGTCAATGCTAAAATCAAGGGACTCCTGGGCTAAAGCTAACATGAGCGACTCCACGAACCTCGGGTCTTCGATTGATGTCTGGCAGTCTTCATCCTGCCACGATGTTTGCAATACTGTCATGTGCACGATTGCGGGTGCAGACGCAGACAGGTTGGCGCTTCCCTTGTAGTCAAACTTTTAAGCCCTGATTAAACCCGTAGACCCTACAACCTAGACCCTAACAAACCCTGAACCCTAAACCCTGATAAACCCTAATTCCAAACCCTTTAATAGACCCTATAACCCTATGTAACCCCAAATCAGGAAACCCTTGCGAGTCGACACGTTGCCGGAGGAGTGCCTCACTGTGCAGCAGCAAGCCTTCGTGTTCTATCCTGTAGAAGCCTAAAAAGTTACCAATATTGTTCCGTAAGGTTCTTTATTCTTGTTATATTATGGAGGAGCCCAAATCCCTATTCTAATTATTAAGGTCCCTAAACCCGAAACCCTGATAGTAGCCCCTTATAGAACCCTTTGCAGGAAACCTATGAAGCCCCTATATTCAGTGCAGGACCAACCGTGTTGGGCAAAGGCGTCTCGAGGCAGACCTAAAACACCGTCTTTAGGGCTTAGGGTTTAGGGGTTTAGGGTTTAGGGCGCAAAGTGCTTGCTGTCTCTCTCTCTCTCTCTATTTCTTTCTCTGGCTCTTGCTGTTCATAACCATTGCAGAATGGTGCCGCATACACGTTCGCCATAGTTCACAAGGGTCCTGATAGAAAACTCATACTCTATTGTATAGATTCCAGTATAGTTTACTATTTTTCCTGATAGAATCTACCCTGATGTGTTGTAACCTATCTGATCATATAGCGAAATACTCCATTAAATGTAAAAGTGTCAAAGTAAAGCTGTGTGCTAGTATAGTATACATGTATGTATGTATGTGTGTATGTATGTATGTATGTATGTACGTATGTATGTATGTATGTATGTATGTATGTATGTATGTGTATATATATTTATATATATATATATAATATACAGTGCCAAAATTCCCATTGACCTCTTTGGAGCTAGGACTTCGACGTCATCGAGCCATTGCCGCTTGGCACACACACTTTCTGGGTTTTTGGAGTCAGGTTTTGATTATTCGTGGTTAAGTGATTCAAGTCTTTGCCGGCACTGTGGCAATGCGTGCCGGCCAGGCGACATTGGCTATCTTGATTGGCCACTTCTGCTTCTGAGGATCATCACGGGTGGCACGCCCGGGGTCAATGGCTGGAAGGCAAGAGGGGACAGGAGGAGACTTTCAGTACAGAGCACAAGTCTGAGACAAGTGGGTCTAGGTGTCACTTCTTCCTTTGGCTTGTTCTCCACGGCTGCCACAATGCAACCAGCCAAATTAGGTTTTGAACCAGAAGAGGGAGAAAGCCACTGACAACCATCAATACCACCTTAGCCGTATCAGATGGTGAATTGATGTTTTGAATTGTCCTCATCGTCGTTGCTGCCGCCGCCTTGGTCACGATCACAGTGACATGTAGTGGCAATCATGTTCGTTCGTTTCACCATCATCACCATCATCATCATCAGCATCACCATCACCACCATCACCACCACCACCAGCACCACGACCACCAGCACCACCAGCACCACCAGCACCACCAGCACCACCAGCACCACCAGCACCACCAGCACCACCAGCACCACCACCGCCACCACCGCCACCACCGCCACCACCATTATGATCATTATCATCATCGTCATCATCATCACCAGCGCCTTGTTCTTCGTCATGATTGCAGCCACTACCATTGCCACCCTTTGAAGATGTTGACTATGACTAACATGAGTTTGTAGCAGCACAGGGACGGCCGTTGTCCCGTCTCCAGAGCTTCGGCACCGTGGTGGCGGCTGCGGCTGCACGGGCTCGCATGGCGCCTCGGCGTGTGGAGCACTCCAGAAGTCAGGGTGCGATTCGGTGAACTTAAATCTCCTGGTAGTCGCCTTGTTTTGTGAGTGCTTTGAAAGTAGTGGTCTGCATCTGTGTTAAGCTTGACATCTCTCCTGTCATCTATCGGTTCACTTGCCTGTGGGACTCTCCGGCTCGTTGTCTCTGCTCGTCTGTCTTTGGCCTCTCTCGCTTGCTCTCTCTCTCCTTCCCTCCCTGTCTAGAATAGTCCATAACCCTTACAGGCCAGAAACTCTATAGGCCCCAAGCCGCAAAAGACAAAAACGAAACCCTAAAGCCCTAAACCCTAAAATCCTTAACCTTAAAGCCTAAACCGAACATCTTAAAGCCGAAACCTTGAGCCGACGGTTCTAACTTCCACGCCCGGCTGCCGTGCCAAGGCACAAACCGAAGAGTTCAGCCACTCGCCTGATTCCACATCCCTGGGATTCTTCAGGGTCTAAGGTTTAGGATTCAGGGGTTTAGGGTTGCTTCTAGGGCCCTAAGCCCTACACCCTAAGCTCTAAGCCCTAAACCCTAGACCCTAAGCTTTAAGCCCTATCTATAAACCCTAAATCCTAGGCCCTGAACCCTCCCTAAGCTCTAGGCCCGACAGAGGCTTTTTTTGTTCCGGTCCTCAGCACCCTCAGTCCCCAGACCCTGAACCCTAACACCCAACCCCGAACCCCCGAACCCCCACCCCTTCCCATGTGACATGGTTGTTCTGGGATCTAAAACTCCTACTCCCCGCCCTGGAAAGCTCTCAGACCTAAACCCTAGAAACTCTCTTAAAGCTTGAGGAGTTTGGGGTTTCAAATCCTCGAGCTCCTCAACCCTGAAGCAGATTAGAGGGTTTATAGGGTTTCTATGGGATGAAAACCTACTCCTCGGATCGCAGGCTCCCTGCCCACCCGCCGGTCTCCGGCCTTTGTGCGCTACCGGCTGGACAGGCCGGCTTGCCCCATGGTGATGGGAGTGCCGCTTGTCGGGGTTTAGGGTTTAGGGTTTATAGGCTTTAGGGTTTAGGGCTTATAGGGTTTATAGGGTTTAGGGTTTAGGATTTCAAAGTGCCACTTCTCTAGCACATCTCCAGCAAAAGAACCTGTCACGAAATGTATGTAACTATGTACGCATGCATGCATACAGGTATGTCAACGTATGTGTGTATGTATACACATACATACATACATACATACATGCATACATAATATACATAATATACATATATACATATATACACGCATACATACATGTTTCTGTATGTTCGCACGTGTGCATAGATTCTTAGATGGATGCGCCCGTTATCCCGAACGCCAAACACCCATGATTCCAGTGCCGTCAGCTCGAACCTCCTCCCCAAGCACCAGACAACTTTTTGAAGTCTTAAACAGAAGTGCAGTAGACTTCCGTCGCAAAACGTAAACCGTGGACGCTCAGGTATCCCGAGCCGGCGCGACCCTTGGAGCATTTTGAGTTTCAGGCCAGTTTGCTAATCCTGCGATTGTTTGAGGGTACGTGCCGGCCCAAAGAGACAAGGCACTATGAAATTTTCAGCTGGTGATCCTTTTTGACAGCACCGTTCACGACTCAGGTCCGCGGCGACTGGACTTTCCGGTGTTCTTCGGACCAACTTCTCCGAGCGATGGATGTAATGGGCTTCGTGCCTGTGTTATGTAGGGTTTGGGGGTTTGGGTGACGTGCTGCAACGGGCACCGGACCGAAAGCCCAAAGTGACAAATGGTGTTGTAGGCCTCTTCAGTTGTACATGCAGGCAGCTTACTTTTCCCTCCATGTGAAGGCAGTTTGCGCCTCCGCTCCCCCGATGATGCAGAAAGCTGTTCTTGATCGTAGCTCAGGTTACCTTTCCGTACCGCAGCCGTGTAGCGACCCGCTGCAATCAGCACGGGTTTGATGAACGATTGCAAGGGCTAAACAGGGCTCGGATTTCCAGGCATGCGGCTGGGACATTTGTATTTCTGAAGACAGCTACACACCAAAGGTTCCGAGTTGAGGCTACTGGGTGACTTCCGGTTTGAAGCCCACTTCGGGATAACTGCGACTCAACTGAACCCATGCAGACAGAGATTTCCAACAAACACCACACCGCCCTACGAGCTTCGTGACCTCGGGTGCCTACATGCCCATTCTAAAACTCCAAACCGTACCGGCCTAGTCAGAGCCTGGGTGGCTCAACCACTGTAGTCTTCTAGCTGTTAAGCTGTGTCAGTACTTTCAACCCAAGCACTAAACACACAAAAACAGCACACATGCAGAATCCATTCTACCTATAGTCTCGCATTGTACTTCCTTTCTTTTAAGTTACCTCATAGGACCCTAAACGCAAAAATCGACTACACCCCCAAAATGGAGACTACAATGCGAGCCCATAGCTAGATCGAACCTGAACCTTCTAAAGGCGATATTCTCGAAGACGTCGTCCCACGCTGCTGCCTTCCCCGCGGGCCTCGCTTCACATGCGGGCTGCTGGGACAAGGATCCTCGTAGCTGTCGTAGCTGGAAGGAATCGATCCGAAATCGGCTGAGGGCTGGCGGGTATAGATCCTAAACCACGTGTTTCTACTGCAGACCTGGTGCAAGAATTGGAACTCTTTGGGAGGTGCGGTCGGCCTTCTGGCATGCGTGCCGTACACGAACGTTGATGCAGGCTGCAACCGCATTTTTCTCTACTTGAATCAAGACTGGGCTGGGCCCGGGAATCTGCGCGAATATTTCCCCTCTTTCACGACACCGATCTTCCTAGACAGACTAGATAATTATATCCCAAGTCGTGTGCAGGTGCATGTATGTTCAGCTGCCAATGAAGCTACACACACACACACCGAGTATGTGCTCTGCAGATGGTTTCTTACGAAAGGAGCTGACTTTCCTTTGCGGCGGGATCCGGTGTGCTACGGCAGCTTGGCAGTGAGCGAAGCTGCACGCGATTCGGTTGAGGGTTTACGGGTGTGTAGGGGGTAGAGATTCAGGTATACTATATTTATATAGTATACTATAGTATACTACAATGATATACTATCATATAATAATGAGGGTTGCTTGCAACATAGCTCCTTACAAGCCCGGAGCTTGTAATTCCTAGGTCACTGCGTGCTGGTCCTGGCTGGTGAAGTGACGGTGCGCATGCTGCACAGGGACACTAGCTTCTTGAAGGCACTTTCAGCAACACCTATACTAGGGTTTAGATAGTACCTATAGGGAATAGGGCACCCTAAACCGTAAACCCTAAACCCTAAACCTAAACCCAATATGTCTTTGGCTCTCGTGGTCTTCTGGCCTCTGGAGCCTTCCTGCCTAGAGAGGAGGTTCAAAGCCTAAGCCCTACACCATCCTAAACCCTAAACTAAACCCCTCAACCCTTTAAACCCGAAGCTGTAAGCCCCAAAATCCAGAAACCCCAGATTCCAAACCCTAAACCCCTTAGTCCTCTAAACCCTAAGCCCCTAAACCCCTAAGCCCCTAAACCCTAAACTTGCATACTCTGTCCGGGCGAGACTTCTACGACCCGTCGGCCAGGCGCTGCCGCGCTTTCGGCTGCTCCCGGGCTGCTTGGGGCGGCCGTAGCCGCGACAGACCTGCTTCCAGGCGTCATGTAGTGTTTTTGGGAATAGTGCATATAGTGCTATACCATGTCCATTCCATTGTGTATAATATGTTTATCTGTAAAGGCATATGTATATGTATATTATATACATATATATATACACTTATTTATTGCTTTTAGGTATGTATACATACTTGTACATATACATACATATATGCATAGTCATATATGCATAGTCATATATGCATAATAATATATACACATATTTATACATGTATCACCATATTGTATTGTATTTTAAGGTGGTTAAGTGAGTCTAATCGTTTGGTCTTGGCTTCAGGTACGCCCGCACATGGCAGGATGCCTTGCAGACACTGTGGGTAATTCTCCAAATTAGGATTACTTTTTGGGAACCCTTATGAAAAGGACCCGCAAAGAAAAACTCCAAAAGGGACCCTAATTCAGAGAGCTACCCTCAAGCCTAAACCCCAAAAGGGGACCCTAATTCAGAGAGCTATACCCACAGTTTGCTGTCCCAAGGTTCGGCGAGGCCAAGGCGGCCGGAAGTTTGCGAAACCCTGCAAGTGAGAGGCTTCCGATGTGTGGTCGAAGGCATTGAACTTGTGTTTTTTTGGTCCGTCATAGCAAGGAGTCGTTAGTAGTAGCACAATACAGTTACGACCCTTACTTTTATATATATATATATATGTATATATATATATATACACACACACATACTTCTATTACCATAGACCCCAAGTTCCCTACTCTAAACATCAAAGCTCTAGCTTATCTTTCCAGGACCTGCAGGGCCTGGAGCTCATGGAGGCTTCCCTCCGCGAAGGCTCCGAAAGGGCAGGGGTTTAGGGTGTAGTGGGGCCAGAGTTTAGGGGATTAGGGTTTAGGGTTAGGGATTTGAGTTTAGGGTTTAGGGCTTAGAGTTTAGGGATTCGGGTGCGGGGCTTAGAGCTGAGGGTTAGGGCTTTGGGTTTAGAGTTTCGGTTATAGAGTTTAGGGTTCAGCCTTCTCGTTTGTGGGAGGAGATGTCCTGATTCTCCCGCCTGGTTGGTGGCATCAGGCGCCGCCGCCTCAGCACTCATTTCCCGAGTTGGTCGGCATGTCCCTAACCCTCCAGGTACCTACTAAAAAGGGCCCTAGGGGCTCTAGTACCCTAAATGGTAGGTACCTGGGGGATTAGGGTGTGGTCTCACGAGGCCAGCTTCCGCGACCTGTTGTTCCCAAGCATGGCTCAAACTTCTCCGTGGATGTTTCTTTCGCTGCTGTTGCTAAGCAGTAGAGACAGCCGGGTCCATACGTCTCCTGGAATCATTTGGGAATCCGAATTCCGAAGCCAGGTTGGAACTCATACTAACACCGCACCGAAGTTCGGAACTCCCATGACAACCAGCCGGGGTACTTTTGGGGTCGGTATATTTGGTAACGGTAACGGTATTCCCTATATAGTTCTCTTACAAGTACACTGCAAGTTCCATCCAAACCGTTTTCGACACACATGTTAGCTTGGGCCCATACCTGGCGGAGCCAGTCCCGACGGCTCCCCAGTTCCCTTGCACGTGTACTCGAGCAGTATCAACGGAGCGGGGTTTCAAGACATTTTGTGCAAACCCTCACCTCCTGTTCTGACTTCTTTGCATTTTTGCTTCTGTAAGCTGTAGTTACATAGTCCGTTTTTGACTCAGCCATCACTTACAGCTGCAGAAGTAGCAGAAGCAACCCTTGCTCTACCATCGATGGCCAGCACCCCAAAGTTGCCAAAGTGGTGAAGCTTTGGTGAGGCAGTAACCCTGAACCCTAAACCCTCAACCCCTAAACCCTAAACCCTATACCCTAGTAGTGTCTGCCCCCAATCGTGGAAGCAGCTAAGGTTGTGCACAGTCGGTCCCGCGGCACTTGCGCTGACACCCTTCTTGACCGAGGTCTGCCGACCTCAAAGAAGAGCAAAGAACACTCTGACATGCCGGAGTATAATTACAGTATATCATCATGTCATGTTACAATAGAACATACCCCTGTAAACCCTCAACCCTGAACCCTTAACCCTACACCCTAAGCCCTCTACCCGAAAACATACATTCTGCTGTGTGTGGGTTTTACGTTCTCAAGTGTGGGATGATCCCACACCTGGTCTCGGATTAAGCTTGCACGGTGATTTCTTGTGATTCGGTGGCATCGTGTCTTTTTGTCGTTTAGGTTTGTGAGGGCTTCAGAGTTTTAGGGTCTTTTAGGGTTTAGGGGTTTTGGGGTTTTAGAGTTTAGGGTGCACACCTTGTCCATTTATACGTCTGTCCATGTGCAGGCCACCATCCCACTCTCTTTGGCGGAGCTGTCGAAGCACGGCTTCGTAATTGAGGCCAGTCGTCGGATTCGGAAAGGGTTCGAAGCTTGCCCGGCCGTAAGCCGTAAACCCGAATCCTTACCCCGAAAACCAACCCTAAACCCAAAAACCCCCTGGACCATAAACCCTAAACCCTAACCCCGGAGGGCTAGCCTAAGCCGGCCTTTCGTGGAGGCATCCAGAGAAGCAGCCCCTGCGGACGCCCTGCGGGCTTGCCTATCGACCGCAGTTCGCAGCGGCCAACTTGGGCAAGGCACAAATGCTGTATAAGCGGACAGCTCAGGGCAATATGATATGATATGATATGATATGATGTGATGTGATATGATATGTATGTATGTATGTATGTATGTATGTATATATATATAGATAGATCGATAGATAATGTGAAATGTAGTATATAGTTTACGCTATAGGTGCAGTCCTTAGGGTTACGGCTTGCTGTCAAGGGCTTGCAGTGTTTGGCACTGGCTAAGATCCACTGCGCAGGGACTTGGCCGTTTGTACTCTCGGCGCTGAGTGGCGAGAAGCAGGAGGCGCGATTCATGGAAGCCTCTTCTCGGATTGAAAACTGAAACTATTCTTCTCCTTGTTGGCAGCAAGCAGTGTACCCGCTCTTAGATTGCTACCACCACTGCTATGAATCGTTTTGACTTGCATTGGTGCTGACCTTCTTCTGCCTCCCATTCTGAGCAGCAGATTCAGCAGCAGGAGCTGCAGCACACGTACACCTGATGCGTAGTAGCATTCTGAGCAGCAGATTCAGCAGCAGGAGCTGCAGCACACGTACACCTGATGCGTAGTAGCATCCGAAGTCCTCCTCCTCCTCCTCCTCCTTTTCGTCCTCCGTATCGTCGCAGTTGTCGGCATCCTCGTCGTCCCCATCTTCGCGATCCGTCCTCGTCTTCTTCCCTGTGTTCGTCGTCTTCGTCGCCGCCATCGTCATCATGGTGTGGTAGTCGTAGTCACCGACGATGAAGATCAACAAGACGAAGACGACGACGATGCTGCCGATGATGATATACTTATACTAATCATGTCGAATTACGCTGCCTTGCACAATTCATTCCCACCCTCATTAACCTTCCTGACTCTGATCCTGGAATCCTCAACCCTGAATCCCAAACCTTTAGTCCTGAAAAGCTGTATGCGGATCGTGCGGAGCGAAGCGACGCATGGACGTTTGGTATTGTTACTCTTGCTCCTGTTAAGTTTGCTGCTCGAGGCAGGGAGTTTCAGCTTAGCAGCAAACTGCTTTCAGTAGGCTTGCTTGCATTTGAAGATGCCGAACCCCAAGTCCTGAAAGAGCGAAAAATCCCAAACAACAAATCGCAGACCCCAGCAATATGGGTAGTTCTCTAATGAGGAGCCCGTTTAGGGTCCCGTTTGTCAGGGTGCTTAGAGAACCACCCATATCCGAAGCCCTCGACCCAATGTAAGCCCTGCATTTCTTCGCAGGCAGAGCTGCCTTTCCAGGACCGGCTGTGGAAGCTGATCAAGGTCAGCGGCTTTACGCGGAACCCTAAACGCCAAACCCTTAAACCCGGAACCGGGAGTTGCAGAGAAGGGGCGAACATGTACTGCACTGCACAGAACGTGGGGATAATAGTACTGAGATGCATAGATTGAGTAGCAAGAACACAGAGTTCATAACAGTGGCACTGGCTCTGGTTGTGGATAGTGCGCAGATAGTACAGTAGAGTGCCTGCATGTACGTACCTCCGTATGTAGTTATGTATGCATGCATGTATGTATGTATGTATGTAT
Organism: Symbiodinium necroappetens; assembly: GCA_905231915.1. Classification (NCBI taxonomy): domain Eukaryota; class Dinophyceae; order Suessiales; family Symbiodiniaceae; genus Symbiodinium; species Symbiodinium necroappetens. The sequence goes on along the minus strand of CAJNJA010047352.1, from coordinate 2,037 downwards.
GTATGCATCTATTATATATATATATGTATATAGATAGGCATGTTATATATACACATGCATATGTCAGGTGTTTATTTAACTGGTTGAATATTAATTTAATGCTGACTTGTATGTATTACTTAAATTGAAGACCAGCATCCTTCATATTCAAACCTCATTACAGACAAAAGTCCTAGTCACAATTACACGGATGATGTTCTTCATAAGTCCAGATTTCAACGCCACCCATCTGCCGCCCCCTTCGGGCCGGAGTGGTGTTGTATGTGCAGGCCCCCTGAACCCTAACTCCCAAACCCCTAAACTCCCAAACCCGTAAACCCTAAACCCTACGACCCCTAGATGCCAAGAAGTCTTGCTTACGAACCTTAAGCCCAAACCCCCAAACCCTAAACTCCAAACCCTAAACCCTGAACCCTGAAGCCCATGCAAACCCTAAACCTTAAACCCTTAACACTCTAAACCCCAAACCCTAAACCCTAAACCTAAACCCCAAACCCCAAACCCTAAACCCTTAAGGCGCAGCCCGCCTTTGCAAGCAGCGGAGCCGTCTTGCCCGCAGATGCCAAGAGCTGGCCCCCAGAGGCCTTGTGGAGGCGACGGGAACGGGGGAGACCCGTCCTCAATTCAAGGGAAAAGGGGTTTAGGGTTTAAATTTACGGGTTTAGGGTTTAGGGGTTTAGGGTTTAGGGGTTTTGGGTTTAGGGGTTTAGGGTTTCGGGTTTAAGGGTTTAGGGGTTTCAGGGTTTAGGGTTTAGGGTCCTTTAGAAGTTTGAGGTTTATGGTTTAGGGTTTCACGGGGTAAGGGGTTTAGGGTTTAGGGATGTAGGGGTATAGGGTCCTTGAGGGTTTAGGGTTTAGGGTCCTTTAGGGTTTAGGGGTTTAAGGGTTTGGGGTTTAGGAGACGTGAATGTCCACCACATTAGGCAGACAGAGCTTAAAGACGGCATGCAATAGTCTCAGGGACCTTGCGGAAATTCATCCCTAATCAAGCGAAGGACATTGCATACCTTCAACTTTACTGCAGCACCATCCTGCAATCGCAGCATCAAGTTGTCATGCAACGACTTGATTGGCACAGCAACGCTAAGCAGTGGTTTCTTGGCTGCAGCTTCGGCAGCACTGTCGTGGTGCATCAACCAAAGATCATGATTGTTTCAAGCAGAGTCCAGCGAGCGGCGTGCTTTACGGTAATCCACGTGACAGTAGTTGCACCTCTGGGTTTGTAGGACAGGAATCTGCAAAAGTAAGAATCAAGTCTCTGTCCTGGCGCGCGATCCACCTCTCTCGAATCCCCAGTGACCAATAGGTGATTCACAATACGATCGACAGCCCGGTTATCAGTGTAGATATCTGCTTGGAACTCTGCCCGGAACACAGTTTGTCGTCTACACGGCAGGAACCCAGCGTTCAGAGTGGAATTCTTTGGTCCCCCCATCATGAGCACAGGTAACCGCTCATCCGCAGAGCCGGAGAAAAGGACATGTGTTGTTGATAGCCGACCCATTTGCAAACAGGGAATATCGTTGTGCCCAAAAAACAGGCTGACCAATTGCAGGGTGGTCAACAGCATCCAAACTTTTGATAGTTCTCAAAGCCTTCCAGTCTTACCATGCTTACTGTAGGAGCTTTGTCTAGCCTAGAGTTTCAGAACCCTAAAGACCGACGCTAAACCCTAAGCCCTTAACCCTAAAACCCTAAAGCCCTAAACCCTAAGAGCTAAAATCCTGCCAGCACCGGCCTCTTCGAAGGCTTTCTTCCCGTCCCCTGGGCTTTAGCTGGCCCACAGTCAGTTACCCTATACTGTATAATGTAGGAGCTATAACCCCATAACATTGTTCATATTAAGAACCCTAATAAAGGCCCAAGGTTTCTTAATCAGGTTCCTACATTCTCCCTCAGCCTCTGAACCCAAACTCGAAGTGGTCACAGGTTTGTTGCCTCGGGCGGCTTTCTGATTCCAGAAGGCTGCACCATGGAGCCAAGCCGCAGGAGCGTAGGGGTGGGAGAGACAAACGGAGGGGTGTGTGTGTGTGTGTG
>CAJNJA010047341.1:0-25000 GCA_905231915.1 Symbiodinium necroappetens | reverse complement strand
TACTGTGATAGTGACTTCAGTGCTACTATGTCTTTGTTCGCGAACACTGGTTTCGTTCTGGAGCTTCAAACGGAAGTCACACACGCATGAACATTGCATCTTGCTGGAGCTGCGCTCGGCTGCTGCCTGCTCGTGGCAGCTTTGCCTGCCAAGGTCAGCCCCAACCACCGAGTACTCGAGGGCCCGCAGCATGGCAAGATTGGGTTTGGTGCACTCACAAACATTCCACAAGAACACGGACAACAGCAGCAAAAAAAGACGACAACCACAACAAACACTGTTTGCTCTACTGCTGCTCCTTCTTCTACTACTACGACTACTAGTTACTATTACTACTGCTACTGCTACTGCTGCTACTACTAACTACTAACTACTAACTACTAACTACTAACTACTAACTACTAACTAATAACTAATAACTACTAACTACTAACTACTAACTACTAACTACTAACTACTAACTACTAACTACTAACAACACCACTACTACTACTACTCCTACTACTACTACTACTACTACTACTACTGCTACTACTACTACTATTATTACTACTACTACTACTACTACTACTACCACCACAACCACCACAACCACCACAACTACCACAACTACCACAACTACCACAACTACCACAACTACCACAACTACCACAACTACCACAACTACCGCTACTACTACTTCGACTACGGCGACCACGATTACGACTACAACCATACTAACATGAAGCGCACACGTGTATTCCTGCATGCATGTCTGCATGCCTTCCATTGCCTGCATGCCTGCACGCATGCATACATACATACACGAAGGGCAGAGGCGAAAAAGAGGAGAAGAAAAAGGATGTGAACAAGAAAACTACCAAAGCGGTGCCTACCTACTTCACGTACATTACATCCATACGTTACATACTTACTTGACATAAATCATGCGTACCCACACATACATGCCAATGTACGTGCATACATGCATGCATGCATGCATGCATACATACATACATACATACATACCACACACATCCCTCCTATCTACACACACACGCACATTCACATACGGCTACTGCGCTATCGACCGATCATTCTGGGCCATACCGTTCCATGCCGTTCCATGCCATCCCATCCCATTATCCCATTATCCATCCATCACCATCCATCCATCAAACAATCAACCAATCTGCCTGTTTGTCTGTCTGTCTAGCTATCTATCTATCCATCCATCGTTTGATTTCTCTATCTACCGATCTCTCTGTCTTTGTGTCTACCTGTTTGTCTACCTTCCTGCCTACCCTACTTACCTACCTACCTACCTACCTACCTACCTATCTATCTATCTATCTACCCAGTCAGTCTGTCTTTGTAGCTGTCTATCTGTCTACCTACTTATCTATCTACCTGTCTCCTATCTATCAATCTGTCTATCTATCTTATCGATCTATCGATCGATCAGTCTGTCTATCTGTCTGTCTATGTATCCACCTATCTAGCAATCTATCTCTCTACATGCCTACGTGTGCATGAACAACTGCATGCGCATTGATGGCGCTCGCGAGACATCGGATGGTTTGAGAAGGACATCAGCCGTGACAACCGGGAACTGCTGCAGAGAATTTGTTCCTGTCAACAAGCTGAGGGCATGTTGATGACCACCATGCCGGCGATGCCCACGATGCCGGTGATGCCCACAGTGCCGGCACTGCCTATGCTGCCTACACTGCCCGCATACACCAGCACTCTGGAGACCCCGCCAGCGGCCCAGAAAGCTGAGCCTCGTTGGATCCGACAAAACACACCACGTGCTCAGGCAGCCAATGCCTTTTGATGGTGGTCTTCCTCTTGGCCATCACCAGTGGGCCAGCCCTCCTAACATTTCCGAACCTAGGCAGGCAACTGACCCATCCACGCTGGCAGGTGAACACAGTCATGGAGACGGCCCCGCATTTAGACGAGCAAGGCATTTTACAGGCATGGTGGTCGTTGCTCTTCCGAATAGCCGTATTGCATCGTCATCGCAGCACGGCTCATCTTTGGCTTCCTCGGTAGTATAATGCACGGGAATTCCTGGCAGCCAATGCCTTGGACAGAAAAGCGTGCCAAAATTAACCTGCCTGGCAGGCCCTCGGCATCTTGGATGAGGCTCTCACCAGTGTCCCTGGCCTAGTCGATCTCCGGCACTCCGGCATCCGCCATGCTGCCTTCAGCTCTTGCAGGTTCGCCAGAAGAAGGCAATCGACGATTTGATGGCAAATTTGAACCAGGTTCGTTTGCGGTGGGCGGGGATTCAAGTGGGCAGTCGGGGATGGAGTTTCGCAACATCTGTGTGGGATCTGCGACCAGTCGACGGACGGCTGGGCGAACCTTGGTACGGCGGAATCCTTGCGTCAGCAGGCGCATCGGGCCCAACGGAGACGTAGTTGTTCTGGGAGAAGCAAGAGCAGTGCTCGAAGATACTCCAAGCATCTCCAAGCACCGGCAGTCACTAGATCCATCGTATGCTACACTTCTTGTTTGCTTTGTCGGAGGTCCAGGCAAATCAGGCCCTGCTGATGCAGCGTCTGCAGATGCTGCGTGCCTCCAGCCCTCCCAATCCTTCGGGAGTGCAGGTGGAATCGGCTACAGTTGTCAGGTTTCGATTGCACGAGCGGCTCGGAAGGTGTCCGCGAGTGACGTGCCTTGCTGTAGGGCTGGGCCCGACCGCTGTAGCCCCCAGCAACTTCAAAGCCGGGGGCAGGCCGACGCTGTCAACGCATTGGGTTTTCCTGCTGGTGCCTGCCTCGGAGAGTCCTTGGAGGGTCCTTGCGTACACGCAGGAAACCACGTTAAGATTTCACAAGAGGCGGCTGAATTTGTGTAGCTCCGATGCCTGCCATCTCCGCTGAAACATTGCACTTGGCATTCCTTGTTGCCTGAGTCGGAGCTCCGGGGCTCACGTTGCCGTCACCGTCGCCCGACATGTTAGCTGATGGAAGACCTCTCCAGGTGAGTACTGCCCACAATGCCTGCATTTCTTGCGCTGCACTGCAGGAACTTCAGCAAGATGCCACAGCACGTCCCAAGGGTCATGGTCCTTTCAAGCATCGAGTCCCCTTGCCAGGGATTCAGTCGCCCTGCCAAACATGACCGCCGCTCTGAGCACCAGCTCCGTCTTGAAGGCTCGAGCCTGGGTTGAAAAACACAGTAAATACGTGCTGGTAATCTCTGGTTTGTGCAAACGTCTCGCGGGTGCTTCGGACTCTGGCAGGCATTGGCCGACACGATAGGGCAACAAGCGCGAGACCCCCGGAAAAGGAGTATGGGGCAAGTGGTCCAGTCAGCACATGCTGCATCACAAACATCCTGCTCGTCGGCACAGGGGACTTCGGCTGGAGATTTCGATCACGAAAGCTACTGTGCTTCTCTGCACTGCTGAGGGCTTGCCAAGCGCAGCACGAATGGGTCAGAGTACGACGCTTAGCCATCGCCGAAACGCACTTAGACTTGGCTTTGGAGCTTTGGCGGCTGTGCTGTGCAGTTCTGGGCTCTGAGGCTCTTGCCAGTGAGATCCAGCTGCTCAAGCAAGTCGTTGCAGTACAGACTGAGATGAGGTTGGGCTTGAGCTCGCAGCTAGAGGTTCAGAGGAGTCGTCTGCCTCACCAACAAACCTGGCCTTTAATACACATGCACACTCGATCGAGCGCTCCGCGGCGAGCGCAAGTCCGGAGATGCCTTGGCTGCAGGCCTCAAACTGATGAGGTGCAGCTGCCGTCAGCTCCGACTGCGGAGCCGCGGTCCGAGATCTTGGCAGCCGGCCAAGGGCCCCCCAAATGAATTCTGCTTGGCGAGGCAGGCGAGGATTGCGGCGGCTTTTGCCAGCTCCTCAGCATTTCCGCGTGAGATTGTGACCATTGCATCTCTGAGTGTCAGGAGGATGGCATGGCCTACAAGAATGACAAGAGTTGGAAAGTTCCACCACGTCAGGCCGAACTGCAGAACTTTGTAGCTCTGCTCTGGGAGATCAGATTTGGCCGATGTGTGTTGTGCTTTGCGGAGGCGAACTCTGTGCAAACGCTTTCCACGAGTTTGCAGCTATTGTCGAAAGAGGACTTCGGGTCGGGTCCTCTTCGTCGCACCCTCTGCAACGACACTTACAGGATCCTGACAAGCTGATCATCGTGCGTCGGATCAACAAACTTGGGTTCAAGGCCGTGCAGAGAGGATGCTCTTGCACCCCGTCTTCCCAAGCAACTCACCAACTAACTAGCTTCCCTAATCGCTGTCGCACTGCCTCGCTGTCTGTCTTCCCGGCTTCCCTACATGTCACTCAACTCTAGTCAACAGGCCTCTCGCAAGCTCAAGCAGTACTTCGGTGAGTGCCAGCCTCAGTTGGTCGGCTGCGGTGAGTTGGCTTTTCAACCAGAGCTTCGGTAGCTTGGACGGCCCGGACGGCAGGTTTGGTCATGTGGTGCGTGTGCTCATTGCGCACGGCCCTCTGCAGAATGTAGAAATGCAGTCCTTTACATGCTTCTACTTTGGCTTCTACTTTGCTAGATTCCAGACTAAGACATGAACTCGTGCACCCGTTCCCAGGCATTCCACATGCCGTGATGTGAAGGATGAAGGGGGCAAGGTTGGCTTTTGGCACCGGCTTTCTGATTCTCGAGCTTGTTAGTCGACGAATTTCGGTATGTCGCAGGTCGTGCAGACCACTGAATCATGCTTTTGCAAGTCACAGACTTCCTGAAGCTTCCTGTGCTTGTGCAGTAGTGTCCGGCCAGGTGCGCCAGCGGCCGAGTAGTTTGGGTTTTGTGCAGATGGCTTCCGCACAGGCAGTACGCCAGGATCCGACCTCAGTTGCACGGGCAAATTCTGAAACGCTCAGAAGCATCGAAGATCGCCCGATCTGCCCAGGCTTTGTCGCTCGGTACAGAGCAAGAGGCCGTGTGAAGATGGATTTCTTCACTGCTCCTGTTGTGACGACCACACCATGTGGCAGGTGGAAGGAGCCGCAATCTTGGTGCAAAAATTTGAGCGACAGCAAACGCACGCCTGGCTCTCGGCAGCTTGCATCAAAGCACATGTCAGGCCAGTAACCTTAAGTTTGTTTCGGACGGCGCGGATGCGACTCCTTCATGCCAGGGAGAGCATAGGAGAGCCACTAAGAAGCAGAGTTCCAAAGATGCCAACACTGCCATGCTGACCAAGGCCACGGCGAAGGACGCGAAGCCATAGCGGGATATTTGCCAATCCTGAAAGAAACCATTCATCTATGAGGTTCTCGCTTCCATGCTCCAAAGTTGCCGAAGGACAAGGTGCCCCTCAACTATGACTTGCCCGACGTGCGGAAAAGCGATTTTTTGCCATCGCCTCGGGTCGACCGAGTCTTTGATGATCCAAGTCGACTGGACGGGAGTTAGCCGGGGAGTTCCTTGCTAAGGCGCCAAGACACCTCCAAGTCGAACGCCTCGACTGCTGCGTCTTCGAGCTTCCAGATCGATCCGGCGGGGCTCTCTGCGTGCTGCGCTGTGTGCAGCATCCCCTGCAATAAGGGCCTGTTGAGCACATGCTAACCTGCCCAGGATGCCTCTTTTTGGCCGCAGAGGTGGGAATACACAGTGCCATCGTAAACACTGTTACACTTGTTTCCAGCATGCAAAGAAGTCGACACTGCGGTGAGGGAATGTCCACACTCTAAGCCTGACTCAGGCTGCTGGTTTCGCAACCTGCATAGCAGGCTGTTCCCTGACGCTCTGGGTTTGGACCCCACCGATGCAGCCTTATGGCTGATGCATTGTCCCGCAGTTGCTAATGAACATTCGTGATAGACATTCTATGTAAGGTTTGCAGTGTTGCTTCTGCTTGTGCTGTCAATTGACATTGTTATGCTTCTCCGGTGTGAGATTTTCGGGGCTCCGCTTGCCTTTGAACAGAAAGGCATCCGTTCAGCAAGCGACCAGACCCAGTTTGTCGATTGCGAGGCCAGGAAACGGAAAAAGAGCTGTTGCCAACGCCTCCAAGTTCACTTGTTTCATCGCAAAGTTTAACGGTCCTTATGTTGTGGTCGAAGATGTTGTTTGATGAAGGCACAGCTCCTTGACCGTGGACAGAACAGAACGTAGTCTCCAAGCTTCAAGCCGTTTCTACACAGTGGCATGGTTACTCGTGGTTCCAACGGCCCAAAACCATTAATGAACATGGGCCGCTAAGCAACCAAGCCGCTGCAGAGATCGTGGCTTTTGGAGCTGTTGGATTCGGGGTCGATGAGCCCCTAGACACATGCCTCGAACCCCTTAAGAGCTCAATGCTCCAAGGGGAGCGGATGTGCTGGCGAACAGTTGGGCTGGTTGTTCTTGTTGTTCCCTGCGAAGCATGGCGGCAGTGCCAGTACGGAAGAGGAAAGTTGGTTTAGAACCACGATAGAGTACAGCCACAACGTTTGCCTAAGCCATTGAGACTTTGACAGGACCACGTTGAGGCCCTTCAGCACTTGACAATGTGTGGCAGGATAGGGAAGCTATCTACACAACTCGGTCTGATTGCTCGATCAGGGAGAAGCTGGCAGGAGATCAACATCAGATATATACTCACAGTCGTCCATGTGGACACCCGCCACATATTGGACTCCGAAGCTTGGACTCGCTGGCATTGCAACTCTGTTGCTTGCTGCATTTCAAGGACCTGCACCGCCCTTCAGACTGGGGATGGGGGCGAGTCAGCCCATAGACCCCCGCTCTAGAGCCGAGTTCCTTTACTTTGAGTTGGGCAACTGAAGGAAGCCTCTTCCAACCTGACCCTGCCACAAGACGTGGCAAGGTGAATGACTCTGTTCGCGGAGTGGGGTCCAGCTGTTGAGACAGAGCACGGTAGAAGCAGCGAGAAGGCAGTTTTCATTCTCCATCATTCTGATCCTCATTCCGCACGCCTCGAATTCGGCTCCGGATGCTGTTATCTGACATTCAGAGATGTGGTACTCGTATCGATCGTGCGTGCCAGTGCCTCCCAAGAAGGCATCCGACACATCAGCCCGCTTGGATCTCCCGAGCTCACCCTAGGGGCTGCTCGGAGATGATGCTGCCTTTTTTGCAAGGCAGCCTCCTGTTCCCTTCCAGCTGGGTCCAATGGAAATTGCTGTCCGCACCACTTGCAGGGCTAGGATCTAGGCCGAACCCTGCAGTGGTGAGCAGCTCTCCTGAGGGTGAACACACCCTGAAGAGACGCAGCCGCATATCTTTGCTCGTCCCATGGCTCATGGGGTGACTGGTCTCCAAAGCCTCCTCGTCAGCTAACGTAGGCTGAGAAGCGACGAATCACAGTGAGCTAGATTGGAAGAAGCCTCGACGAAGGAGGCATGTGAGAAAGAGGACTTGGTCCTGTTTGTGATTCATTTGGGACAAAGCCTTCTTTTCCAGAAGCACCGAGAGCCCTCACATGTCGATATCCCTCAGGTGGACCAGGTGGACTCACAAGCTTGGTGGTCTTTTGTGGGTCTACCTTTGAGTAGCCCCTGGAACGTCACAGAATGGATAGGGATACCAAAAAGCAAAATAACATCATTCTCTCTATGCACTTAGAGAAACTTGCAACATTCTGCAATGCTTCTTCAGTAGATGAACGTAGCTTTAGTGTTTGTCCCACCACCTTTTGCTTGTCCACCAGAGGGTGAGGTCGATGTGGTCGGCGCAGCCCGTCTTTGCGCAGACTAATGAACTGCCGGGGGCCAAGCTATCAAGCGTGATGCAAGTCACACCTGCTCTGAAATCCAGGAAGCGCAGGACGTCTCTCTCTGTTGCATCGCATACTGAGCGTGGAAGACCTGCTTCTCAGGTGTCCGAAATTTGTCGCATTGGGAGAGATCACCATTCAAACTGCAAGGTGCGCAGCGCGTTTGGAAGTAGATGATCCCGTAGAAATGTCGAACGGACATCTGCGTAACCTGCGGCCTTGTTTCCCCATTGCGGCCCTGTACAATGTAGTCGACGAGATTGTACCACGCCAAAGGCGCTCAGAGCCAGAGTCGGTTCCCGTGTAGCACACGTGTGTGAGTAGGAACAAGCACCAGCGGTCGGCCAACAGATATCGGCTCGAACCGCCTTTTCCAGTTTCCCCTCATGCTTTCGCCTCTCGTCGCCAGCATGGCCGCCCCCGGTGCTTCCTCGTCCCGCGCCTTCTCCGAGGCCTTCGCCCGGACTTGGTGGCTGCGCCTCCTATGACGTCGCCGGCGTCTGCGGCTGCCGGTGGTCGGGCGAAGGGGGGGTCGGTTGGCATCGAGCCCAGCACCCGAAATTGCCACAAAGCGGCCCTGACCGCCACGTTGAGGCACACCTGGCTGGCCCAAGCACGGTCTCCGCCGGCGTCGTCGTCAGGTCTCTCCCAACAAGCATTCGGGGCGGGAGGCTCCCCAGACAGCCTCCTCGTGGGCGGGCTGCTGCTTCGTCCGCTGCCCGGGGCACTACAGCCGTCGACCCTGGCTGCAGCAGTAGAGCAGTCATGCCGGCCAACATCAAGCGCTTTAGCTTCGTGACGACAGACGAACTCCAGGAACCAGCTCGCCTACGAGGGCAGTGTCGCCTCGTGGCCCATCACCGTGCAGACGTTGGAGAGGTCGCCGACCCACGGTGGGCGGCCCATTCTACGGACGTCTTCGTGATCGCCGCCTGGTTCGGGTTCGTGCGCATCAGGCGGGAGGCGTTGGCCGAATGGTGCATTGAATGGGTGGAGGCCTGGCACGACCGAACGCAGGATTGGCTGAACCTCGAGCCCTTTCAAGGCCCGGTCCTCCCTCACGGACCTTCGCCCACTCGGTCGGGATCGATCGCCTTCGGCTTCTCTCAGCTCCAGTCGGGCGAGCAGGCTCTGCTCGACGAGCTCATCCAGGCGGTTCGTTGTGCGCGGGTTGGCCGCCTCTGGGCGACTGCTTCGCCGCCTTGTCCTTTGCCAGCTGCCAGGTCGGCGAGCACGGGCACCTCAAGCTCCGTCGGGGCGAAGATTGGCGCCGTTCAGGCCACAACACCACGATGGGCGCCTCGGGTGTGCCCACCCGTCGCTTTCTGGGCGACATTGTCGGCATGATTCGACGAGCCTGTTCGGCCATGACCTTCAGAACGCCTACCGCCGGTCACTGTGGCACGTTCCTCCCGTCCGACTCCGGCGTCATGTTGTGGTTCCATTTCGCCGTGTGGGTAGTTCTCTAAAATAGGGTCCCTTTTGGGCCCTTTTTACAAGGGTGAGAACTACCCACGTGCTTTGGGGCGGCAGCCAGTGTCTGGAACTTCAACCGGGCGGCCGACGCCGTCCAGATGCTCACGAGGGCCATCTTGGTGTGCTCCTGGGCCACTTCGTCGATGACTCTAACGGCACAGAGGGTGCGGCCGTCGCGGACACTGCTCACTTCAGTGTGGCTTCCAAGAGCATGTGGTCCAGGGCATCCACCTAGACCAGGCAGAACAACAGGCTTTTTCTCATGTCACGGCCTCGCGCCTGGCTGGGCGTCTGACCTTTCTGTCACAGGCCATCTTCGGATGCACGGGGCGGGCAGCCATTTTGCCCCTGATTCCCAGGACTCCCTGTCTTGGCCGGCGCGTGTGGTGATCCTGGACGGTGACTTGCAGAAGAAGGTGGGCCACCCCGCCCCTGGGGAAGTGGTCCCCAGGGCGGCCCGATGGCAGAACGGCTGGGGTTTTGTGCTGTGCATCGACGGCCAGGTGTTCTACGGCTTCGGTGTCATCAACCCGAGCACTTGGCGCCCTTTGTCGCCAGGAAGGCGTTCATCTATGTCTTCGAGATGATCGCCCAAGTCCTGCCACTCGTCACCTTCGCCAGGCGCTTGTCGCAGCAATGGAAAGCCTTCATCGACAATGTCGCCGGGCAGTTCGCCCACATGAAGGGCTATGGCAAGGACCTCGGCGAGGCGCAGGGGACATCGACTTCGCCTGCCATCGCGCCCCTGAGTGGTTGTTGGATTTGGCTCCCTGGTATAGGTGCCGGCGCCTGGTGGAGCGTGGGTGTGCCGGGCGGGTACAGAAGTGCGCACCCCGCACCAGCACCGAGCTTTCGGGCGGTGTGCCCAGTCTGTGCTACGACCAAAAGGGGGCCATTGCACCTTAGTAGGAGTTTTGGCTAACACGTCGTTAGTGTAGCGCTTGGTCTGAACCTCGCTGCACACGTGAACCTCGCTGCACACTTGCAAGTTGTAGGTGGCAGTGCCGTCAAGTTGGTAAATACTGTGGGCCAGCAGCGTCTTCAAAACAGCTTTTGAAGCTGACAGCTTTGAGTGAGGTTTGCTCCCTGACCAGGTTTCATAGTTCCCGACTCCACGAGCTTCGAACCAGCCTTCTGGTCAGAGACCCTACCCAGGCAGGGGCTGTGCTGGCTGTGTCCATTTCGCTGATCCCTCCGCAGCTCTCTTCGCCGCACCCCTGCATGTGACGTAGTGATTCGAGTGAAAGGCTTTCCTAGGAATCTTGAGGGCAGATGAGAATGCAAATTGGATTGTGACTAGCGAGGCTTCATACGTCAATGCTACTTGTAGTCAGTCCCACTAGGACTGCTAGGCTACAGCCCGGCAGGTCCTCTTTCTCTCCTCGGCGGGGGCCTTCCTCTGTGGGACGTGGAGTCAAACGCTGGGCAGGAAATGGTGAACTCCAAAAAGCGAGCGCTCGCTTCGCATCACCTTGGTCTTCCGAAGTTCTGCAGAACAATTGATGGACACTTTCCATGGCATTGTTGAGCCGAAGTTACTCTTTGGTGCCGAAGTTACTCTCTGGTCTGACTTTGATACTCGATCAGCGATTTGATTGACCGGCTACAACTTGCGGGCTCAGAAAGCGTGGAGCTGAGCCGACGTTTGGTAACCAAGGGCAAGCTTGTAGGAAGGAAAGCTGCGCTAGGTGAGTGAAGGACAACCCTTCGTCTCTGAGTTTAGACTCCGCAGTTCCGTCCTGACCCTGCCGGAGTCCCCGGGCCCCAGCTCCAGACTCGGCAATGCCAGGAAGCTCTGTGACATACCCACATCGGAACAGCCCAGCGACAGCAACGCACCCAAAGAAAGCTGCAGGATAGTCCGTGATATGAGCGATGGTGATATCTCGGAGGAAGACAGACGAAAACTTCACGAGGACATCCGGAGGTGCATGCAGGAATGTTGCAAAGGTGAAGGTCAGCAGTTTGACAGAGCAGCTCCCTAGTTGTTGACGTGCCTCTCGTGTCACCAGCCTTCCGCAATGGCAGGAGGGCTGCCTGGAGCTATCCAGGCGCCCTGCATGGGAGGTGTGCTTGCTGGTCGATCCCTGATCAGAATCAAGTTGTGGAGTTTAGATCTACCGGTACCTGGCAGTGTTCGGCAATAGGAGGGATTCGACACACCTCCTTGCCAAGGAACAGTACTACTGGCAATTTCACTCGCGCGTGGCCTCCTTGCTCGAGGAGACCCGTGCAAGCTGGGTGGACGATGGCGAGGAGCGTCCGGGCACGGCGGCTGCCTGGGAAGTCAGCCAGAAGCTGGAGGAGGAAGGCCTTTACGTCTCCGCTGTTCATCCCTCCGCGGATGAGGAAGATAATTGGACCGGACCGCGCTTCTATATCTCCATCGTCCCCTCGGCCATCCAGGGCGGGCCTGCCCCCCGGCCACCCAAAGAGGTAGAGGAGCTGCTGTGGCCAAGACCACGCGATCGACTTCAGCCTTGGATTACTGAGCTGGGCTGGACCATGGTGCCAGAGGGATCCAACGAACAGACGCTGCACGCGGACATTTTGTCCTGGGAAGAGGAGCCATCGCGCCCACGCAAGGACGGCCTGGGTCGCTTCCATCACTTCTTGTGGAAGCCGAGCCGGCGCGAATGCTGTACTACCAAAATTGTCCACACCGCCTTCACCGAAGGTTCGGTTGAGGATTGGCACTACGACAGCTTGTCCCAGGTCCAGAGCCCGAGCTTGGTTCTTGACAGCGAAGTGCTGCACTGCGGGAGCGCAACTCGAAAGGACGCTTGGCAAGCAATGCACAGCCACATCTAGAGCCGCCGCTTCGCGTGACCCTTCCAACCAAACACGCTTTTTCAGAGCTATACTTCCACGGCTTGAAGCTGAGGGCTGTTGGTCCAGCACCTGCACCATCCAGCTCTGCTCTGCTCGGGTGGAGCCCTCGGCCTGAAAGGAAAGCCCGAAAGGCATCAAAGGAACGTCACACAGGTCCCCTGGTCCCTCTTGTTGCCAGCGTTTGTGTGGGTGCCCAGGGCTGGCGAGCTCTCCATGCTGATGGTCGCGCCACACAGGCAATGCTGCGCGACTTGCAAGCTGCTTCTCTCCGAGAATCCCGCCCCAGGGAAAGCAACACAGCGTACCAGTGCGTGGACTTTGGGTGACCACTCTCGGCAGGACTTGCTCTGGTATGTGTGGCCGATCGAAGAGGCCTGTCAGCTCGTCTTATAATCGACATTAGCTACGTAAGGGGGGAGGACATCTCTATACTCACAACATAGTATGGTGTGAGCAGTCCCTGCAGGCAGCTGGCAGCACGACCATGTAGAACAAAAACATGCATCAATGCGGCAGGTTGTGGGAGAGTTTTGAATCATTTGTCTCATTGGCGAGGGGGTGTACGGCTTGTCCATCCCTGCTGACGCCGTGAGATGATGCGGATCATACAATCTGCAGCCACGGAGGTTCAATTCTGATTCTTATTAGTTTGTTTAGAGCTCTTCCCTGCTGTCACCAGTACGAGTATGCGGGGCCGCAAGGGCACTTGCTGCCGATGATATTCCTGCTGTGGCAGTTCTCGCCGATGCCCGTCTCTTCATCGAGACTTGTCATAAGCAAAGCTGTGAAAATTTCCGGGCCGCGAGCGCGGCAAGCCTGTCCACCATGGCCACAAGAACAGGGACTGCTGAAACTATTAACAACTCTAGTAGGCTTAGCTGGTCGAGGTTGCGTCTACCGCCATTGCAGACAAAAGTGCCAGAAGTTGAAGCAAAAAGGGAAGACAAGCCCAGCAAGTCTGTTCGCAAACACAAGCGGAGACATCGGGACAAGGCTGCGGCCAAGACAGAGACTTCCCAGCAGCCCAGGACGGCTGGAACGAGCGCAAAGCTGTCTAGCAAGCCAGCGAACACGTGCGGACTCGAACGCGATGAGATCGTGAAGGGTGCTACCTACACATGGTTGCGGTGCGGTCTTCTGGGCCGTGGCTCCGTGGGCACAGTTTGGAAGGCGAGGATTGCCAGTACAGGGGAGACCGTGGCCGTGAAGGAAGTAGATTTGGACAGGGATTTGCAAGTCCCCAGTGAAATCGCGAACGAAGTCGCCACCCACCGCCAGCTCAATCACCCCAACATTGTCAAGCTGCTTGGCACGGATGCAGTACTAGCCAGATACTACATCTACTTGGAGTTCATGGCCGGAGGGTCATTGCGGCAGGTGTTGAAGCGTGACGGGCCCTTGAGAGAGGTCCAGATCTGCAACTATGCCTCTCAGCTCGTGAGTGCTCTGAGCTACATGCATCGGCAGGCTGTACTACACCGAGACGTGAAGACTGGCAACATCCTCCTTACGGAGGACATGAAGGGCGCAAAGCTCGCAGACTTTGGGTGCTCAAAGAAGTCCAAAGTTAGCGCCAAACACACTTTTCGAGGATCTGTTCTCTGGATGGCCCCTGAGATTATTAATGGTGAGAAGTATGGTTGCAGAGCCGATATTTGGAGCTTGGGATGCACATTGATTGAAATGATTACAGCCCAGCCCCCCTGGGGCAAGTTTTCCTCGCAAATGGCGGCCATGATGCATATTGCTTGCTGCGACAAGTCGCCACCACTCGAAGAAGAGGTCAGTCCCCACCTGCGGGACCTCGTGAGCATTTGCACGCGACGGGCTCCGAAGGAGCGCCCTCGAGCCTGCAAGCTTATGAACCATGACTTCCTGAATTCGTGCGGCCGTGAGTTGCCCATGGAGCTTACTTGACACTGGGAGACTCGAAGACCGGGAATCTTCGTGTCAGGTTAGTTATTATGCACTCAACTCCGAAGTTCTCGGCCAGGTTCTTTCAGGCATGCTTGAGAACCACGCTTTCAGGCTTGCAGCAGATTCGTTTGGGTCATGGTTCATGGGATATCATGGTATGCAATTACGCAAAGACAAGGGCACCCCAAATCTCTTTTCAGCAAAGGTTGTTGTTGCCCACAGGCTGGCCGGTGCTTCTCTGTCCTGTATCAGTATGAGATGCGCAATTCAACGGCTCTTCGGTTCAGATGTGGACGGAGCATTTAAAGGCTCTGACAGCGATGTGAAATGGAGTGTGGAAATGGCATGTGCGGGAAGTTATTACCCCATCCTGTTGTCCGGACTGACTGCACAAGCTCCCGGAGCCGCACATGCGCTTCTAAATGAAATACGCTGGCGGATCCCTTCAAGCTCTGAAGGCCCCTCTGAAGCGTCCAGCTGCACCCAGCCAGTGGCACCGGGATGCGCAGGCCCTCCGAGATGGGGTCTCAAAGGTCTGCTTCCTCACTTGCCACTTTTCTCACTAAAACTTCCTGGAACTTGATGCTGGGGTTGGGGCCACGTATATACATCTTCATCATCACATGTTAATCATCTTCATCCCGTATGGTCAGCCTCGTCGTCCTCGTCCTACTCGAACTCGCCTCTCTGCCTCTGCAATCAGTGTGCAGCATTGTTCCTTGCTGTCGTCATCTTAGAGTCTTCATGACATCCTGGCATAAGACTCGGTCCATCAGGTTGCAAGCTTCCAAAAACGCTTACGGCCCGTGTACCGGTCGCAGCTGTCAAACCTCTCACACACACTGTCAGGGGCTGGGGCCTTCTGTTCAGATATGCTGTTGTCACGAGCTGGCAGGTGGAAGCTCTGTGGGAGGCCTGCCGTGGGACATGTGCAGTCTGCAAGATCTTGCACACAGGCAAAGGAGCCTGCGCATGATGTCGTGCACGATGGTTGATCCTGCGAAGAAGTGCTGCAAGACTCATGACAGGATGGCTACTGGTATGCTGCCAGGCACACGATTCCGAAGCTGGCTTTACAGAGTGTTGTATTTGCAGTGTCATGATAGCCAGGTTTCGGAGTGACAGCTGGAGTTGTCTGTGCACTTGCAAGTTTCCATCGCAGTTCGCCTGCGCAGCAATGACTCTGCTAGGATCGTGAAGCGCCAGAAGGATGGCCGCTACAAGGTGAGATGGGAGGGCGAGGACTGGGAAGCGCACCGTGAAGCCGACATGAGCTCAGGATGAAGGGAGGTCTCACATCTTGCAGAGTGAGCAACCAGCTGCCCACACCCTTGTCAATGCTCCAAGCCTAATGTTGCTCAGTGGGTTTCGAGGACACGGTGGCATCGGGCTTTTTCGCCGCCCATCTGCGTGTACCACCGGCCAAGACTTGTTCCGTTGCGACGGATGAAGGCCCCTGTGTTTGGCTTTGCCAGGCTCGGCAGCTTGATGACGCTTCGTCGGCTGAAAGGCCTCGACCTGGCAAGCGACGGCGCAGGGAGTAGCCAGCATAGCATGGCATAGCCGTGGCACAGCCTCCAAAGCTCTGCTTCCATGAGCTCTGCGGCGGAAGTTCGGCCACGATCAAAGACTCGGAGCCTGAAATCGGACGAAGTAGATCCTCCGTGCCGGGCTTGAGGCTTTGCCTGCAGCATCTTGTGGTGTGTTGGTTCCGGTTAGTGACAGCACTTTCCACATGCATTTTGTGACATGCAGTGAAGATCTCGAATTTCACCTCTGCAGCTTATCCCTCTCTGCATTACGCGGGTTCGTCCAGAATCCTGCGTCTGCTTACTCAAGAGAGCTTCTTGTCTGGTGCAGTACGTCTCCTCCTGCGAAAGATGAGTGCTTGGGAATTCTTGGGAACAGGATGAAGATGCGTTTCCCTTCACGTGGCTGCGATGAGGACAATCGCCAAAGCTGAACCCACTCCGGATGCTACATCTGAGCCTTGTTCCACATTCAGCAAAAGGCTGTAGAATCACGCAGAGGTAGCTTGAATACGCAAGAGAACTGTCGTGCCATGGGCCTACTTCGGCTTCGTCGGCCACCGCCGCTGCGACGGCGCAGTCCCCAGGGCGAGCTTTGCCGACGTTGTGGGCTTCACGGTTGTGGGTTTCCAGAGGGCCAGACAATTGTCGAAGCCCGCATCAGATCTCCAGCTTCAGGTTGCGCCTTCTGAAAAGGAAGCGGCGGCCAACCGCGAGTCTTATCGCCAGAGCCTTAGCCTGAATTGTCAGATCCGTCCCTTACTCGAGTGTGATGTTCAAGGGTGGGTTACGCAACCTGGGTTTTACATCAGGCACATCAGCTGCTCGGCTTGCGAGTGCCGCAGCAGAGTGCCTGTCGAAAGTCTTGCGAGAAACAAGCCCCAACGATACAAACGACGTTCGGCTTGGCTGGAATGGCCTTGTGTTTTGTTGTTGCGGGTGGCAGCTTCTTGATTGCTTTCTGAATGTGGCGGTGTATCATCAAGCTAGCTTCGTTCTTAGTCCGTGCCCAAGTGCCGTATGCATGGCCTTCGATAGTAGAGGACGTGCATGTTTCTGCCAAACCTGAGGCTACTTCTGCGCAGCAGGACAACTCCTGTCGCTCAAGTCCTGATGATCTGCCTGAAACAATGCCTTTCGCCCGGACCCATCCTTGCGCGCACAGACCGCGTAGAGTGGCGTGCTGCGCGTAAGGTGACTCCGACTGACGTGAGAACCGAAGCTGCGTACAAGTGCAGCATGGTAGCCCCTACACTGCCCTACACGTTCTGACCTAGAGAGATGTGTGGGCAGCAGAAGATGGCGAGCGACCTGCTCAGGCAGCGGAACATCGCTTTGGAGGCCAGACCCGGTGTCGCAAAAGAAGTGTACCATCCTTCACTCCTGTGTTCGAGTCATTCAAGAGTGGAAGCCAGACACTCCGGCAGCGGCTTTTGGACGGCAGGCAGTCCGTGTCGGAAACTTCTACGCTGAAGACCAGCAAGAAGTGATCCGCTACATTGCGGAGGCCGATAGGCAAGATTAGTAAGCTGCTTCGAGCTTTCTGAGGGGTGCGAAAGGCACTTGGGAAGCCAGGTGCATGCTGACCTGCTGGCGGATGCTCAGTGGCTTCGGAAGAACCGCGGCAAACTGAAGGCAGAGAACGGTCTGACAAGGTGCAGCGCCGAGAGCACTGGGAACTTGCAGAATCCAGAGCGGTTTAGGTTGAGGCTCAACGTAGCTAGCGGAGTACATGGGGCACATCGGTTCAGGAGACTTCCAAGCAGAAGCTTCGGGCTTCAACGCAGGTGCTGCGCAAGTTGCACCTTTGTGCACGGCACTGTCCTTACAGCAAAGGCAATCGACTGATGATGATGATGATGATCTCATGAAGGCCCCGGCTCCATCCTCTCGAGGCCTTTGCACCCAGGTTATTGCCGCTCGCTGGACCTGACCAGTCTTTCCCAGCCTTTCCCGCGTGACATTTTGCCTGCCACAGTGGGTTTCAGAGGCGATATTCGGTGCCGGAGATCTTGTGCAAGAAGCATGAGGCCTGGGCTTTATTTGTGCTGTGGAGGTAGGCAGGGGGTTTCTTCAGAACGTGACAAACCACATGAGGTGGATGGCTTCGACATTTTCGCAGACCCAGATGAGGCAGTCCTATTGGCGGAGCGCGCTGCAAAGGCCCATGGGCAGAAGTATTTCAGCTAGTAGGGAAGACGAAAGATCCTGAACAAACCTTGTTCACACTGGCTGAGCAACCTGTAGAAGCATCGGGCAGGAAGGCGAGAAGACTTCGCGACCTGAGCTTGGATCCTGGTTTGGTTGCGGGTTCGTCCACCAAGCGGGAACTGGTCGACTGCCTTTCCCTGCTTGCCGGACCTAGATCACAAGCTCTTGGGCCCGATATCAGGCTGCCACCGGAGGAGGCACAGCAGATTCAGGAGGCGATCCACGCATGTGCGCATGCGTCCCAGATTTAGGAAGTGTACACCCAGGCCTTTAATCGTGTCTTTCTATCAGTGCAATCTGCAGTATACAAGCGGTATTCCTCAGCACTTGGTTTATACGAATTGCGGCTGCAATGCCAAGGTTTCAGATGTAATGTGAAGTCTGCATTATACCGGGCCGCATGTTTAAAAAAAGTAGACAACTCGGCAGCTCGCTAGAGGTCTTCTAAGAAGATGAAGAGAACAGGGAAGCATGTAGACAGATGGTACGCCTTTTTTGTGTCAACCTGCCGCACAGAGCTTTGGCATCTTGCGCAGGGCCTGGACGAGGTGGTCGCGTCGGCAGCCGGCACTGGCGGACCCGTCGGCTCTGACGAGGTGCCAAACTCATACCCGATGAGTACTTTAAAGGGGTTGAGGGCTTCCATGCACGGGAAGCTCTTTGAATTGCTGGGTAGTTTTCAATTTGTCTGTTTTCCGTGACCTCTGGTGGTTTCTATAGGCCCCTCTAGGCTCTGAGGCGTCTGCACGTTCTCTCCCTTGCCTCCTCTTCGTCTCTCTCTGTCCCTGTTTCTCGCTCGTTCTCTCATTGTCTCTCTCCGTCGCTCCCCTCTTCTCATCTTCTTCTACACAGCCGTCTCCGATGGATCGATCTCGCTCTCTCTCTCTCTCTCTCTACCTCGCGCTTTCTGTTGACTGCCTGCACCCCTCAACCACCCATCGATCCACCCGCCAATCCCTCCACCCGAACCCCCCAGGGTCCATCTAATTCGAAGGCAAAGCCTGTCGTGTGTCGATCTTCATGGTCCCAGCATCCTTGGATCAAGTGCTTTAGGCAACTGAAAGAAGCCATTGCAACTGAAAGAACCCACTGCATGTGCATGCACCAAGTGGTGCACTAGCACAGGTCTTGACAACCACAGACAGACGAAATGTACCGTGCGTCAATTTGTGATTCAAGTCTCGAAGAGACGGGGGGGGTGGGACACTGGTGGATCCACTTGGTTTTGAAGATGAGAGCAGAGAGCAGTTCCCGGCAGGGAGCAGATTGCCATGTCCTAAAAGGAATCCCCTAAGCCCCAAACCCCAAACTTCCTAAGCCCTAAACCGTTTCTCAGGAAGAAGCGCAGGCGAGCCGTGAGGGGCTCCGTGGTTCCAAACCCCCACAGGAAAGAAAAAGAAGCGGGTTTCGGGAGGAGCATTGGGAGACGGTTACATGATAGAAACCGCAAGACCCCTGGACCTCTCGGCTTCGATGGATTCGGGAGACATCTCAAGCATGAAGTGAGCTTCCCAAAGGGTTTATGCTTTAAGGTTTAGGGTTTTGTAAAGTGCCGAAACGTGGAACTCTTGGGCTTTGGGAGGTGCTTGAGCTGCTGGAGCGTGCAGTGGCTGGAGGGGAGGCAGAAGATGCTCGTTTCAAAGAGTATGTTAAGCAGGCTTAGCTTGAACGTGCGAGCTTGAGAGCAAGGACGGACCTTGTAAAGCATCACCTCTTTACGTGTCGCTTCTTCCTGCAATCCGTGGAATTGCTGCAGGCAGAGGACGCATTCCAACCTCTTGCGTTATTCAGGAATCCCGGATAGTTTAACTTGAGTTCTACTGGCTGATATGTCGCAGGATGTTCGTAGCATCCGCTGTGCTTAGACTGTTGGCTTCTCCTGCGCTTTCATGCCAAAAAGCAACCGAGGAGCTGATTTTAGTCTGAGACCTTCCAGATGTAGAAGACTTGAAGACCTTCTTGCAGGTTGCAGCTTCCGTGTACTTGAGTGAGCGCATTGAGGCGAGATGCATCAGGGTGCTGAGAGCCAGATTTGCTCAGTTCTCCTGGTTCTTGTGCAGGATCATGAATCATGAGGTGTTCGCGCTCTTGTTGAGGCTTTTGCACTGGACGGCTCTCGCGCGATGGAGCTGTAGACAATGAGTGCCCATAGGAATCAGTCCAATGAGTACACGAAATCCGTGGGCATCCGTGGGCAGAAGGAGCATTAACGTGGGAAATTGCTTAGCTCTACAGTGCAAGAAGCCCGTTTGTCCTGTCAAAGCCAGCCTCTTGCTGTCATGTTGTGCTTCCGACACATCTGCGCGTATGCCATTATCGCCGCGACGACCCCAGAGGCGCAGTTGCAGTTGGCATCGCCGCTGACGACTACACCATCGCCCAGTGGCCAGGAGGCTGAATGCGCCCCAGCCAAATGGAGAACTTTGTTTGAGTAGAGCTTTCAAAACGTTGTGGGAAGCTGTGCTAACTTTAACTTAACCTCGAAATTGCCGGCATCATAAAGTGGAAATCGCAGCAGAGGTCCTTATTGCATACAGACAGATGGCAAGTGCTACTTCCCCGACAGGGGCCAGCAAGCTTGGTGGGAGAACGATCATGACAAAGCCTGCAGCGACTGCTCGCTTTGTAACAGCGAAAGTGCCAAAGGTTGGAAGAAAGTCGAAGATCACGATTGGATATTCGCGATGCAAGGAGCTGGCTGCACCGTTAAGAATTCCCTGGGAGAGGAGACAACAGACTGCTTAGAGTCCGTCCAGGATCTGCACACGGGGAAGTATGAACGAGGATCGTCTTGCAGCGTTCTGCTCAAGAAAAAAAAGTACCTGACCTTTGATTCCTTCCTCACAGAGAAGAGCTGGGACCGTCTCAAAGTAGTCGACCTCAACGAGTCCGAGCATTTGCTTCACAGCTGGAGTGGGGAGGTGGGATTTCAATTTTAGGCTATTTTTATTTTAGGTGACACGAGCGCTCGATGGTGAGCGAAACTCGCTTAACGTGCCGCCCCAATGGGTCATGATGTACGTACAGTTGGGCACACCAGCGCCGCTGCCGTTGTGCGGGTGACGCGGTGTCCACCGTATCCCCAGTAAAGTTTGATTGCCCTCTGCCTGCAAGGTGAAACCGGCTGCCCGACTCTTTGAGAACTCTTGGCAAATCCAGTGGAAAGCAGACTTTTCCGTGGAGAAGATCCGCTGCTGCACATACCCGCTTGTCCTTTGTTGTGTCGTCGAAGGTTTCGACAAGCTAACCTACACCTTCGAGTATGTCAATGTAGCTATTGTAGGCTACTGTAGCAGCTGTCAGATAAAAGTTGATAGAAGCATGCTTGTTGATTGCAGCCGCCACCAACACGGTGACAACATCGCTGGTGCGAGCTGGTTCCAGTCCCAAACCTGAGGACTGGCTGGAAGCTTTGCAGTGGCTGTCCTACCGGCAGCCATGATGACTCGCACGGAAAGTGCAAATGCTCCCCGGGCTTCGTCTGCAAGGATCGGAACCAAAGACAGTTGCCGATCCCTGGATGGGATATCAGCTGGATCAAAAACTGCTCGCACGCAAACAACTCAGACGCGACTCGGCTCGACAAGAAGGGGTGTCAAAAGAAAGAAGGTAGTCCTTGATTGGGAAAGCAGCCGAGGCAACCTTCACACCGGACGAGAAGGGCATCCAATGCATCAGCGAGAGAGAGGAGTTCACTGTTTATGTTGCTGTCATGCTGTCGGGCGCTTTTGAAGTGTCCGCCATGCTCGTGCTTTCATCGACAGCCTACCTTTTGCCGTTGTGCCTTGGGCTGTACCTCCTTGCAATGGTGGTCTTCACAGTTGCATCAACCTGTAACGATTTCGAGCCTCAGCTCAAGATTTGCTTGGCGTTTGGGCCTTCCCCTCATCTTTACAGTATGATGTGCAGCTGTGCTAGGAGCAGTGAGATGTAAGGACACAAAGAGCTGGGAAGCAAAGCTGCGTGGCTTCTTCGCTGAGTTTTTTGTGGCAACAAACGAGTGTTGGTGCCGCCGGCGTGGTGCTATCGTCTATGCCTCGCTCCTCTCCCTGCTGATGGCCTGTTGGACATTTTGTTTCCCGGGAAGCCCCGTTTTCTTGTGGCCATGGGGTATCTTCTATGTCACTTCATTGGTGGCTAGGCTGTGATACACCGCGAGGTGAACACCCATTGTGTCATGCTTTGGAACACAGGGTCCCGAGCCAAGGCAATCTTCTTCTATCACCGACGTCTGGCCTTGGCTGCCGAGGAGGCTCGAAGATGTCGGTCCTTGTCTCCCGACATCTCCACGAAGCTCGTTTCCCCTCCCTGCTGAAACGTTGATGCACGAAGTCATCTCCTCATGCCCCCTGCCATCGCATTGTCTGCAGGCCAAGCAAACGCTCTCGTGTTGGAGCTGGCAATGCTGCCTTTGCTGTCTGTGCTGCTGGAATCCTTTGGGCTCCTGTCTGCCGCTGACAACCTCGGAAACCTTGGAGAAGGCTACTCGGGCACATCTGCGGAGCCAACAGGAGATGCAAGAGATCCATGAGCCCTTGATGCCATCAACGGCTCCCGGCGACGCCGACATCAGTTCCCCTTTGCACCGCCTGCTTGCAAAGTCGAAGGCGGACGTTGACAAGGAGCGTTTGCAGATGCAGTTGTTCCAGCACCTGGTGGAAAGGGCCCAGAAGTCCGAAGGCTTCGAAGAAGCGTCTGCCAGTCGCCCAGGCACGACCATGCTCTGGTTGGCGAAGTGGACGGTGCAACAGCCCGGAGCGAACATCGGCAGCTCAAAAAAATGCCACGCAGCCTGTGCTGAGCTTCTCCCGATTCTGTACTCCTTCCTGTGGTCGCTTGTAGTTGCAAGGATCTGTCTCGAGCACCAAGACGGCTTTATCCAACTACTTCTTCCGAGCGCGTTGGGGAACTTCGCCCCGATCCTCGCTGACTACGAGTTCGACCTGGGTATTCTCCCCACTTGCCTGGCTGTGCACTTTGCTTGCATTGCGCTCAGCAGTCTTATCGAGAGCAGGGCGGCCGCACAGCGCTTGCGCGAGTGGCTCTACACCTATGGACCTCTTGAGCAGTGGAAGGAGATGTACCCGAAAGCACATGAGATGTCCGATGTCACCTACACCATACAGGGCCAGGGGGATGATCCAGCGCAGGTTGATCCCAAGAGTGACACCACTCCAGACGACATCTGCGGCTTCAAAGTCTTCCGAAAAAATGCAGCCCTCCCGAGCTCCAGAGAGGTTACCCTGAAGGTCGTAGCAACGGCTGCCACTTTGCTTAGTCTGGGTGGAACTTTGTTCTATCTCAGATACATCAGCTACGGCTTGCGGGAGGCCAGCGGGGACTGGCAGATGAAGCGCACCTTTGCCGTGACGTACCCCGTCCTTTTCTACTTCCTCCTCTGGTTGCCTCTGGTCTGGCATCGGCTTTTAAATGGGATTCTCTTTGCGGCTGAATGTTCCCTGCTGAAGCGTACTGCCAATGTCTTCTTTGACGATGTCTCGGCTGGAAAGGAGACGAGGGGGGATGTGAAGGCGCTGCTCGAGACACTGGGATGGAAGGTTCAGGACATTCTATCAGACTGGAGGCTGCTGGTGAAGGTGGGCTTCGTCCTGGATGGCTTTGCTCTTGTGACCGGTGGGATGGCGAGCTATCGCCTGCTGATCCACTATGAAGTGACCCAGTTTGTTCCGGTACTTGCTTGCAACTGCCTGACCATCCTTTCCTTCCTTTGCCTGCAAGTGGTGCCCATGGTCATGTGGAATGCCTTTCTCGAGGAGGCTGCAGGGAACGAGGAAAACACCGACCCTGTGCTCTACATGTGGCTGTCGCAAGGCTACCTGAAGATGCAGGTCTTCGGGCTCACCCTGAGCCCGGCTTACTTCTTGGGCCTCGTCTTGTCGCTCGCTGCACTCGCAGAGCCCTACATCTCGGACGTTGTCACTCCGCCCCTGACGGAGATGCTGACACAGTGATTGAATGCACGCCAATTCGACCTCTGCTTTTCAACTGGCACACTCCTGGCATTGCTGCAATGATCTGCAGTGCCGTCCTGCGCCGTGCATGCTGCCGTTTAATCACCTTCTGTTTAATCACGCAGAGTGTGACCCCGAACCTCTGTTCCTTGTCCGGCCAACAGCTGTCTCTTTGGATTGTTGCTGCTCCAGAGCGCTTAGAATGCTCTTTCTTAGTGAACTCACCGCTCACCTTGCCAGTTGCCGTCGAGACAATCGCACTTCCCAGGCTTTCCACGATGGCAGGCTCTCCCAGGAGCTGGCTGACAAGCTGTTCCAGGCCGCCTGCAGATGCTTCCGGAGACCTGACACCGCTTGAAGCCTCTTGAATGGGACCTGGACGATGTCGATGCCGTCTGGTCGGCGTTCCCGTTTCCATGCCTTGCTCCGCGAGATCCTGAAGCCGCTGCTGCGCCCCACTGCTGCCGCAGTGAAGCCTCGGCTGGCTCTGCCCTCAGAGTCGAGCCGCTGCATCGGGGCCTGTGCTGTGGCAGAGCCAGGCCGGACCGTGGTTGAAGTCCCCTTCGGGCAGGTTTGGTGCGTGCCGGTCTCAGCATTGCCAGGGCTTCGGGGTGAGTCCGTTTATTCCAACTGACTCGCATTGTAGACTGGCTACTTGTTATACGGTGTTATACGAATCATGAAGCATTCGACGATCCTTCAACTGCTTCGGCCGCTGGAATCTGCATCACAAACTTGTTTGTTTATGGGTGTGGTGGTCTTTTTTTCGTGAGGTTTTTTTGTCATTCGCAGCTGGCAGGGCCAACCCTCGCAAGGGCTTGGGCCGCTTGCTCGACCGCCTGGCAGTGGCGAGGAAGGATGCCGGACACCGATGGGGCATAGCCGGGGGGTAACGGCTAGGCGCCCTTGGGTATTTCAGTGGGGAACTTGTCGATGCTAACTGAAAGCTTGGGGTTTCCATGGTAGAGTGTGCCCAAATCCCGCCCTTTAGCCGCTCTTTCTGGTGTTGATGGGCCTCAGGTCGAGTAAGATCCCGGGCCTCTGTTATAGCCAGACACAGCAGCACCTTGCAGGGCTGTGCTTGCAGAGACCAGCATCCTCCCTCATCGTAATCTTGCAAAAGAGGAGACAGAGGAAGCCCCCCTAAACCCTCAACCCTAAACCCGAAACTCCAAACCCTAAGCCCTAAACCCCCAAAACTTCAAGACCCAGGCTCAGACCGAGGCCAAAGTCGCCGAGGCCTCCGAGGCGACGAGGGACCCGGAAAGGGACGAAAGGAGTGGAAGCGAAAGGCATTATATTATATTATATTATATTATATTATATGATATGATATGATATGATATGATATCATATCATATTATATTATAT